>JAUZNK010059955.1:0-15009 GCA_035046665.1 Euphysa ruthae
GTGGGTGGGGGAGGGCGGAAAAAGAGGAATTTTTCAGTATGAATAACTTTGCTAATTTATCTTTATCCATGATTTTTTTTGGTGGATTCCATCACATCCCGTTTGATTTTGAGTGTCTCAGAACAGAAACTGCTTTTGCCATTTAAGTACTTTAGCCTTCTGGTACTATTATTCATTTTTTTTTTTCGTTTTGTTTGCAGTTTGTCATTTAAATCAATTTTTGTCGTCGTTATTTTTTTAGAACTAAAATAATTTACAAAGGAACGTTTCGCCATTTTATTATGTTCTATTTACTTTGATTCTAATAACAAGGTTTTTCCTTCAAACTATGATAATTGCCCCACCACAAGCAGGGACTTTAATGTGACATGATCGATCATATTGTTTGCATAAAATAAAGAAAGAATGCAGGCAATCTTATATTTGGATTTGTTAAACTGCACAATAAGAAATTCAATATAAATGGTAGATTTGAGGTCTTGTAGATATTTAACAACCATTAACAAACATTATTTTACGAGCAAAAAATACTTTTATAAATCAAAATTATAGCTTAAAAAATGTGCGTACGATGTCGTACTCCACAAAGAAAATCAGCATGAGACAGCAAGATTATGTTGTACGCTCCTATGCCTATTTTTTGAGCCCTTCCACACTTTCAGTAAATATATCATCTTGATGCGGTTTTGACATTCCACAATTGTTATGGCCTCTTGCTTGGGAATATTAGTGAACGTATGGAACGTAAATGGTGAAAAAAAAGTGTTTAAGCTGTTTTAACCATTAAAGAAAGGTGAAATAACAATAGCCCCAGACCCCCAGCAGCTTTAATGTTAATCTAGGATTTTCTTTGGATTTCTATTTACCCTGAGTTTATACTGTAAGATTGACATTGTTATTATTCAACACAAAAGCCACAAATGAGGAAGGTTGAAGAATTGATGGACAAAAAGACTTAACTGCCTGTGGTTTTATGAGCCAGTTTTACGTTTAGTACATAGCGACAAGTGAACTTGTTTTGTAGGATGATTTTTACCATTTGTAATTGTGTGAATGAGGTCTTGACCAATTGAGGCAAAAATTTGTTTTTTACACATTTATTGGTTGACATTAAGGATCTGTATTAAAAACTTGTTTAATAGAGCAGGAATATCCCTCTTAGCTTTGAAAAGCTGAGTTTTGGGTGGCAGCCATTCATTAAACGAGTTTTAAGCATACATTGTTTCTTTTCGGATCAACAAGGCAACACCTTTTACTTTTTGTTTGTTTGAAACTTGAGATATATAACGACAATCAGCCTCAATAATTTGACCTTTTCGAACCAACTCGCTATACCTAAAGGTTTTTCCTACACTTGGTGTCCAAATACCAAGTTTGGTTTCACACTTTTCTCTTAATAATTCATTTAAGAAACGAATGTTTTATTTTCATTCTCCTCATTTTCATTCTTCAAATAGACTGTTAGTACCTCTTCAGCTTTAATTATTTCACCATTTTCGATTACCTGTTCTTTAGCTTTAACTTTTTTTTTTTTTTTCCATTTTTTTCAAAATCATTCCAATTACTGGAATTTTTGGGTTTAGTTATTTATTAAATTTATTAAGAATATCCTCTTCCCAGTTTTTATCATTGTCGGTTTCATCTTGTAAGTCAATCTCACCTTCATTTTCATTTAAATAACATGAAAATGAAGTATTTTTGGTGGCCATTTTTTTTCCAATATTTTGTACTTCTGAAAGCATGACAAAGCAGTTTTAAATACTGGAGAAGTTCAAGAAAAATGAATCCTAGCATAGATATCCTAGTAGATTTCTTTCTTCAATTTTGGTATATTTCATAGAAATGCTACAATAAAAAAAAAATTTGTGGCTTTCGAAGTGTTTATTATTGACTGAGCACTTGTTTTTATTGCAGTTATGGAAAGCTCGAGCTGCTGGATATGAAGAAGCTGCAAAAAGGTTCCGTTTGATTGACAATGAAAAAAGTCCAGAGTATAATAATTTTCTTGGTATCATTAAGAAGTTTGTTATTGATTCTAATGCAGCTGCCCAAGAAAAAGGGTTGGAAGCTACTCTCTCGTTTGTTCAAAATGCTGCTTGTGCAACAAAGTAAGTTATTATTATCTTAGGTTTATTGATTTTGAATCATTTAAAGTTTTCAGATTTTTAATTCTAAGATCATATTTTATAGAGGCTAGAATTTAAATGAAAGGACTAAATAAAAACTTGAAGTATTTAATTTGTGTATTCTCAAGTAGAAAGTTTTAGCATTTTTAGTGGTCTCACCACCTCTTTTTATGGGCAAAAATTCCTTACATTTTTATTTAAATGTTACTATTGATATAATTTTATTCAATTTGTTAGTTTTTTTGAAAAAAAAAAAAAATCAAAAATTTCATTAATTTGGGGAAACTGTGTCAGGAAATTTGTCACCTTCTTTTTCCTCTGAAACCACTCAATTTTTCCAACCATCTCTCAAAGTCGTAAAGTCAAAGTATAAGTATTATAAAGTTATCTGAACTGGTCTGCAAAAGGTTTTATAATGAATAAAAATTTTATATTTTCGAAGACAGCGCCCAAAACATTAAATAATAGACAGTTGCTAGAAATTTTGCTTTGTTGTATTTAGCTGGTTAAGGCACAAATATTTTGTAAGGATTTGACATATTTAAATGTCTTAGAAACAAGGTATGATCATCCTTTGTTTTCAAAACATTTTTTCATTTGGTTGGCACATTTAGGTGTTTGGAAAATAAATTATGCTTGGTTGGAATATTTAATTGTATATGAAATAAATTATGCACTATCAATTGTTACATGTTGTGTATGCTGCAAAATCAGAAACATACTTACTTTTTTGTGAAATGAAGACCGGACCATATTAAGTAGTGAAGGGTGTATGAAAAGCTTGAATGATGTGCAGGGTTTATGTTCTTCTGTTAGCCTGTTATTTTTGGATTTACCGCTTCTATTTTGAAACAAAAAAAAAAAAAAAAAAAAAAAAAATGTGTTGCTTGAAAAAATTTGACAAGCTAATTATTATTCAGGTGATTGTTATGTTTGGCTTTGTTATGTTATGTTTGTGCCCAAGGTTATTATGTGATTGTTATTTGATGTTTTAGGGTTTCACCTTTAAATCTTTTTGATGTGGTTTAATTTTTAATTGTGATTTTGTTTTGACATGTTTATTAATTAATTAGTTAGCATGAAGTTTTATTAATTAGTAAGTTTTTTTTTCTTTGTGTATTTTCACACTTTTAACTTGATTTATTTTTAAGATGTTGTAACGATGTCATGTCTGGTATTGTTGCAAAAGTAATGAGTGGACGTCCTAAATCTAAACAACTTGGTATAGATATTTGTTTGATGTATGTTGAAATAGAAAAACAAGAAATTGTAATGGTGAGTTAATGTTTTTTCCACGATCACTCATAGAAATTTTGTGTTCTTCAATGCTTTTTGGTGCAAAGGATGTATTTATGAATAAACTTTTGCCTATGTATTTGGATGTGTGCTTGAATGAAAAATTTTTATTTGCTTTCTCAATCTTACATTTTTGGTTTTTTGTTGAAAATCTACTCATATTTTTTTTTAAAGTGATTTGGTCATGGGTAAAATCTTTTGATTTAAATTGTTTCAAATATATATTTTTTTCCACTTTTTTAAAAATGTAACTTTGGCTGACCAGAATTCACCAGAAACAGTAAAATTTTTATCACTCTGTGATGTATTATTTTTAATGTTTTAAACCTTTTGACCCTCAATACTATCCAATTAATTCACCCACAGGGTGGTCACTACTCTTATTTCCAGTAATAGGTTTATACCCCTGGAATTTATGAAAAACTCCTGTAATGTAAAAAAAAATTTCTCAAATCAGTTCTTAACTGTCAATTTTTTGAACAGTATATTTCATTTGTAATTGAATATTTGATATAAATTAGTTTTTCAAACAAACATAAAATGCCTAAAAACAGAAAACTTGTGTATAGATAGATATTCACAACAATTAGCTTGTAGACGTAAGATAGTTTTTATCTTCAGTATTAAAACTCAATGTATGTTGTAATAATTTTGATACACCAAAGACAGTTCTGCCAGGTGTTGTTGGTTGTACGCAAGGTAAAAGGTATAAAGATGTAACAGAAGGTAAAGCATCTGGAAATGTGACATTATTTTTTTATTCAATACTCAATATCTCAGCATACTTAAACTAAACGACTCAAAAATATTAAATCATTGTCTATACCTATTATGATTATACTTGTAAGTGCTATTCCAGCTGAATTTTATGGCATTAATTGTGGTAATGTCATGCTATTCATTAAGATAATCCTTAAGCTCAATGACTTGTTCAAAACTATGTTTAGTAATAGTCTTAATTTCAAATTGGCAAAACCAAGTTTAGATATTATAAAAATCGCGGACTGATTTTATTTTTTTAAAGATGGATTGATTAAATAAATAAATTTGTCAATGTATATGGTAATGTCATTTGATGAATAAATGAATCAGGTCGCTTAGGATAAGAGTCAGGATTTAATCCTTCGTTATTATGAAAATATGAAGGGGTAAGTTATAAATCGATATCTAGATTCATAATTTTTAAAACCATCTGAATGAAAAAATTTTTTTAAAACTCATTCTACTTTCAATGGATCACTAATTTGATTGTCCTGTATTTGCTCGAAGAACATGGCAATTTCTAATAAACATTGGTTTATACGACTGGACATTGGGTATTTCAAACCAGCATCTTGTCTGCTTAATGAGAAGTCGTGAAATTCTTGAAAGCCATTTTTCAAATTTCCCATGGTTCTCCTTCGAATGAGATGTTTGTATTCGAACAGAGTTAAGATTTGTTACTAATGTTTTCATCTTTTTTATAAAAGGATATTCAAAAACCTTGTGAACTAATTGATCTGCCTAATGTTACCAAAACTTTACTTAAGTTAAAACCTTTACATGAAGACAAAAAGTCATAGATTATAAGATAATTTTATTCTTAATATGGCTTAGAAACTTCAGGAAAATTTTTTAAGGCATCTTATAATCCGTTGTGCTACTTCTATTTCTGCTCTCAATATGGTTTGAGATAAAGAAACAGTTTGGTTGATAATCTTTATAAAAGTAATTGGATATCATCAAATGAAACTGATGACATGAAGAGAGAGTATAATAACTTTCCTCAATGCAGTAAAACGAACACTGGCACAAGTTCCTTATTAATGCTAAAACAGAACAAGTAGACATATTTTCTACTTCTTTTCTTCACAAAAATAGCAAACACAGATAACTTTGAAATGTTTGTAAAAAAGCCTTCATTTTTCATACAGATAAAGATAAAAGGAGTAAAAAAATTCCATTAACTAGCCAAGAATGGTCTATGATAATGTTATATCATCTGAGGTGATATAACCATCTAATTCCAGGCAACATATAGCAGAATTTAGATGCTGTATGTCTGCCCTCGTCCTTTGTCCCAAATTCGTAATATATGTATCTATGAAAAAATAATAAATAAATGAATTTAAGATAAAAAGAGGTTAAGTTAAAAGCTGCAAAATAGCTAGATACTCTGAAGCTTTAAAGGCAAACAAAATGGAAAAAAGAAGTTAAGATGGAGGAAATTAAATATATTAAAGAGAAAAATAATGCTGCAGAATTGTGTGTCCTGAGTCACTTGATATTGATAAGTACAGTATTGCTTCAGAATAAAAGGTAGAAATTTCTCTTTTAACAAAAGCAAACTCGGTTTATTAATTGACTGATAAGTTTAAATACAATTATACATCCAAACTAAGAGTATTGAAATATTGTATTTCACTAAACTCATGCAAAATGTGAAAAGGTTAAAAATTCTATCTACTGTGAGAGACTGATAAAAGGCCTTCAAAATATCAGCTTTGTCTTGTTTCTTTTAAACACAGCATGTAATTTTATTCAATGGAATTTTGTTTAGTATTTAAAAAATTTAGACACATATTTGGTTTCAAGGACTTTTTATGAATTGCAAAAATTTCAAATTTTATTTTCTTGAAAATCTCCTGATTATGGAATAAATCAAGCATTTTTAATACAGAAAAAAAGGTTATTTGAGATAATCAACGCTTTCTGTAACTTTGCTAGCATAAAATGTTAGTAGTGATAAGCTATAATCTCAAAGTACATCAAAAGTTTTTGTTTCATAATGGCAGATAATCAATAATTTGCTTTCAAAAATTCTGTTAATGATAAATATCTATCCATGCGCTTAGGAATTAAAATTTATCCTCTCCAATCATATTTTTGTTGGTGAGCAAATTATTGGCATTGGCAAATCAAGACAAAGGCAGTTGCTTAGCATCCATCAATGGCTCCAGTTTTGGGAGTTTACTGGTATAATGGTCCCCTACAATGCTTAACAAAAGTAGATAATATTTTATAAAAAGGAATCTTACATAGGTTATACAAGTATAATTTGCTAAAAAAAGAGTTTACATATGACTCATGTTTAACAAGAAAATGCTTGTGTACTCATCATACAATGCTTAAAATTTATTTTTCGAGCCCTGTGTTATTTCTTCATAATTATATATTTAATATAATTAATCAAATAAAATAATATCTTAATATTATTGTAAAAGATTTTATAAAAAAGACAATTGCATTGGATGGAGTCACTCATGCAAAAATTTGACGAAAGGAGTAACATCATTTGATAGTTCTTGACAAAAACATATTAAGCTCACGCAGAAAAGGTTAGTAAAATTAAATAACAAAACAAAATAACCAGACAAAATAAAAGTAAAAAAAAACAAACGCAATACAACAACGAAAAGAAAGAGAAGTTTGACTATAATGACCTGTTCTCCACATTTTCTATTTTGAATTTATTTATAATTTTTAATCAAAGATCGTCATTATAATAATCATGTTTTTTTGTTGTTGGATATTTAGGAAGAACTAGTAAATGGATTTTCACAAAAAAATCCTAAAGTCATTACAGCCTGTATTTCAACAGCTACTAAAGCTTTAGAGTAAGTGATTTACATTTCTTGATCATTAGAAGCCTATGGAAGGCACTTATGTGCCCTATATAACATATGAATTTATATTTTTGGATATTTTTCCTCAAAGTAATAGTTTTTTTTTTTTTTTAATGTTGCTTCCTGCCAGGCTTGAAGCTACTACTAGGCAGGAAGCTAAAGCTCCAAACTTACCGAACCGAAGCGCTAATCGTACGCTGAGTGGGCAATACCCGGATTGAAATGTTATGGTTGGGACTCAGATACTGAGCTACTTAGGTATAATGGGGGGAATTTTTTTATCTCATGAATTATATGCTTAAGTACATTAAATATATAGCACCTAAATTTCTATTGTCTCGACTATTTTCTCTAGATTTGATCTCAGAATAAAAATTACCAATGCATAATTTAAGCTATTTTTTTTTAACTAATATTTTTATTCGATTTAATTTTATCAAATATTGGAAAAAAATATGACTTTGATATATTTTTTGCCATTTATAATGTCTTATTTTTTCATTTATTCAGAGAGTTTGGAGGTAAAGTGATTATGATGAAGGGTTTGGTCAAACTTATACCCACTTTACTAGGTCACAGTGATAAAAATGTGAGAGCAGAGGTGAGTTTTTATATCTTATTCATCAAGTATGAATTATATGCATGCCAAAGAGAGCTTCTCAATCTTATCAGTTTACTTTTCTTTTTTTCCTTTTGTGAATTATCAGCCCAAGGCAAATAAATGATTGTAATGAAATATCACTTTTAAGTACATTTTCACATAGAATAACCTATAAAAAGGGTTTTTTAAAAATGAAATACGGTAAAGTATAAAAAATTTTTCTCTGATTTTATTACCCTTTAAAACCAGTTATACTTATTGCCTTTTTCATATATTGCAGATGAAACAGTATGGGTTGGCAAATTATCTTTATATTTTCATCAGAGTTTTCAGTAACCTCTGAAATCAACCCCACCCCTTAATGATTTTTATGAATCTTGCAGTTTTTTTCAAAGATTTAAAATCTATCCTCAAAAATTATTGTTTATAGGCAAAATCACTTGCGATTGAAATTTACAAATGGATTAGAGATGCAATTAAACCACAGTTACAAAATATTAAAGCAGTACAGGTAATTAAATATTACTGTTTTGACTTAAAAAAAGTATTCGTGTATTAACTGGAGCAGTTATTATAAATTTCCATATAGAAAGTTACCTATATTTTTTTTTTTATATTTGATCTATCCAATTGCTCAGGTTTGTATGATGGTTAATAGATATCTGAAGAGAACTTACCTTATTTTAAAAAAATTAATTTATTATGTTGGATTTCTGATGAAGTTTATGGAGTCTTATAAAAGAACATCCTTCCTTAATTATCTTTAATTTTCTTAATAACCGCTCATTAGTTTTTCTGAAATTTTGCACGAAGATGTAAGTTCATAAAATATAGAAAATATAAAATAAAGAAAATTAAATAATTTTCAATTTTCTAAACTGGATCTGAATCATAGTTTTTTGGGCCTAAAATCAACATTTTAAAAATATTCTCAAAATCCGTTTATTAATTCTGTTTTTAAAAATTTTGCATGGAATTAAAGAACCATATAAGGGCATCTTTTGACCCATATTGACCTGTCAAAAATTTTTGCTTGGGGGTCTTTGCCCAGCCCAACTTATGACCTGAAAACGACAAAAATTATATTTTTTTACTTTTTTTTACAAAAATTTTAGATTATATTTAAAAAGGTTATTTCTAATGAGTTGGGCATGGAAGCTATTTTGAACATGCTACTTGACCCTGTTTTTTTGTTTAAGGATGTTATGAGTACTTTCGTATTTTTGCCATTTTGAAAATATTTTGGGACCTTATCCCAGTATTCGAACATGGTCAGCCTGAAAACAAAATTTCTGAAATTCTATTAAATTTGTTTATGGCTTTAATTTTGCATTTAAATGGTGAAATTTTTAAAAAAATTTCTTTTTTATAGCCAGCATTGCTCTCCTCAAATACTTATCAATTTTGATGCTAAACCTAACTTTTTTACTGACACAATGCATCAGTTTGCCTATGGTGCATCAGTTTGCCTATGGGAAACTTATAAACATTATCAATTCATTAAATATTTGACTTTTACTTCTTTTAATCATTTTTTTAACTTGTTGCTATTTTTTCTATCAAAGTTATCATGTTGTTAAAGATTTATCGATTTTTTATGAAATAGATCATCCAGGAATCGATTAGTTACTAAAGTATTTGTTTTGAATTAAGAGAGAACCTTCACCCACTTAGTATTGGTGATTTTTATAGAAATCTTGTTATTAGTATTGGGCTTGATTATGATAATTTTTTGATGCGCGTTTTTAAAGACTTTTCCTAAAAATCATTTAAATTTTGTTTAATTTCGGATGCAGTTGTAGACTACAGAAGACATCTAACCTATTTAATCACCTGTCTAAAAACCCTGTTTTTATTTTACTTATGGTTATTTTTTCATGCAAAAGTAGCACTTTTAAATTTTTTTCATTTACTTTATTTAAAATTTCATATAAAAATGTCTATTGAGGGCTTCTTTTTTTTTTTAGATTTTCAAATTTTTCATAAAGTTATAGTATTACTATTAATTGTTTAACCCATTTGGCCACCTGTCAAAAAATTACCTTTTTTTTTTTTTAGCTGGGTTCGAATATGGTCATTTTTTCATGCAAAAATTAATTTTACCGATTTTTTGAACCACATGACCACCGAGCAAAAAATTCTTGTTTGGATGCCTGGGCCCATTTTATGGACTGAAAACAATGATAATTTTTTTTTGACCTTTTTCAAAAAGTTACTCTGACTGAATATGCTCTTTAAGTAAGATTTCCAATAAGTCTCCTTATGACAAACTTATATGTTAGGATGGTCATGCTTGAAGTTTCATCAATTTGCAAAGACCCTTCTAAACTGAAATCATTTGAATATTATTAATTTGATTAAGCATTAGATGATCAATGATAAACACCATCAAATTAATTATCTAAAACTTATGTTCAGTATGGTCTCATGTAAATGCACCATTTCTGTGTCAAAATTTGTTATAACCTTTCACTAATTATTTTTTAGTTAAAGGAGCTGGAAGATGAATGGCAAAAACTTGACCCTTCTCCACCAATTCCCACACGTTTTACTCGGTCTGAACAATTGAAAAGAGCTGCTGCCCCTCCACCTGTAATTGTAGACAGTGGAGATGGTGGTGGAGATGGTCACCAGCAAGGTTTGTTCAAGTTTAATCTGTATAAAATGTTAACCAATTTGTATGTATATATGATAAATAATGCCATTTGCAAATTAAATATTTCCTTGTTGGGTGCTCAAACCCCAAATCTTGTTTATGAATAGCAAACAACCCTACATTATAGTATCAATAAAAGATACTTTTATTATCTTTTTGCATAATTATGGGCAGAATAATCTAGGTTGGACTTATGGGAGTATAGAAATCTATCTTTGAAACAGAGGGTTCTGTGAGTAATGTGCTCCAAGGAAGAATTGATTCTACATATATTTATATATGATACATTATGATTATTTTTCTATCTTTCTTGGTAAAAAAAATATTAAAACTAGTGGTAATTGTTACGTTATACTTCTCATTTGGAATTTTCTGCGGTAAAATGCAATAGTTCTCAAGGTTTGTAAAAGCAAAAATTTTACGCTTTAAATAACGCTTTAAATAACGATTGTTTTGCAATGATAAAAAAAGCTTTTAAAACATAATTTTAAAACTAATTTGCTATGAGCACCAGAATTTTACAACATATTTTTGCTGCACTCTGTTTAGTCTAAATACGAAGAATGATAATTTCAGATAAAAAAAATTGCATACCAAAAATTTAAGCCTTGGTTCTCTGGAAATCGTGTAATTTTAAAAATATTATTCTATATTGCTCAGAAAAACATATGGATTGATAATGCTGTCAATTTGATGCTGTTTTTCCATTAGTTTGATTGTACCAGCTCCTAATATATATTTATATATATATTTTTTAAATTTTTTATAAAGAAATATTGAGGAAAACCAGATTTAAAAAAAAAGTTGGCCACCTTTTATGTAATTCGGGCAAAAATGTCACAAAGTCGGGTTTTTTCATGTTTTTGAAACCCATTATTTTAATATTTTTATGAATTTTTGCAAGTAAGAACACTGAAGAAGGTTTGCTATAATTTTATTCTTCATGTATTGTTCCTGTTTTTTGGGTATTTTTTTGCTACCAGGTGCTAATTTATTCAAACCACGTGAGTACGGAAACGAAGATTAAATGGAGAATGAGAATGATGTTGTTATGAAGTTATTGTCAAGAAATTGAAAAAACATTATTAGTGTTACCTATTTTCTATTAACTTTTAATCAAGATGTTTTTTCTTTTAGTAGCATAGGTACAATCTGCCTTTGTTATTTTATTTTTTTATAAATTCACATCATTCTCCTTGCGCAAGAGTGTGTCTGCATGGGTGACTCACTCTTTAAAACAGTTTGTGCATTTCTTTTGAAATTTTTTGGCATGAATTTATAAAAATAAAATCAATTATTTTTCACTTTTTATGAAGATATAGTTTAGATTATCATGTGCTCATTGTCCTCTTCATAAAAAATAGCAAAAAAAAAACATTGGCTTAATTCCACTGAAAAAGCCTGGTGCTAAATAATTTATTTTCATCATTGTTTTTCACGTGAGCTAATGTGCATGAAGGTGCAAAAAATGAGAGATAAATTTTGATTCTAGTTGCAGTTGCTGTTGCAATTGACCCTTGGGAAATGTTTGATCCTGTTGACATTCTGTCATCACTTGCTAAAGACTTTTATGATCAAATTGTAAGTGCTTTTATCCTTGTTTTCAGGGTGGTTTTTATTTAGCCTTTGGCATAGTAATATGCAATACTGTTTAATATTTTATCTGTACTATGAAGTTTTTAAAGTTACTGAAATAAATAGGATTTTTTTTTTTTTTTAATTCTGTAAAAAATTTGAAATAATAAGATATTTTTTTAATCCTTTAAAAAAAACTGAATTGATATGAACTCTTATCTATAATGTCAAAATTGTTTTACAGGAGAGCAAAAAATGGCAAGACAGGAAAGAAGCATTGGAAGGTTTGGAAAAGCTGACATCCACACCAAGGTTGGAACCTGGGCAGTATGGTGAAATTTGTGCTGTTTTGAAAAAAGTAAAATTTTTACTGTATAGTTATTTTATTATTTTCTAGCACTATTAGCTAGTTGTATTATTCAGTGTGATAGCCTGGATTTTCAAATATGAAAAACCATTTTTTTTTTTTTTTTTGCAATTTATAGCCATATTAAAAAAAAAAAAAAAAAAAATAATACTTAGACCAAAAACAACTGTTTCTGAGATAATGGATTTTGACCTTTAATGAACAGATTTTTTTGAACAGATTGTGCTAAATTACATTATTCAGATACTTTATTATATTTTGTGTGTTCAAATGAAAAAATATTTTTTGACAATATGTTTTGAATTCATAAAAAAGTTTAAAAAAAATTAAAAGCACAATACTGCACTTTATTCTGAGCCAAACTTGTAAAATCTGTTTAATGGAACAGTAGAAATTTGTTAATCCTGATGCTAAAGCTTATTGTTGCTCAAAAGGTGAAATGTTTATTGATGTATGTTTTTATTCATATGCATCGAAAATTCATTTTGAGGCGTCGTTATGCGTTGGGGAGGAAATATACTGGCCAAGGTTTAGTCATGTCCTGAGTTTATTGGGTTCAAAAATCTGGTCTGAATTAAATCCAATCTTGAATTTTTTTGTTTTTGAAAATCTGGTCTTCTGGATTAAGTTAAAGTCTGCATTTAGTAAGTTGGGAATTTCACCGCTCAGAAATAAAGTGGTGATTTTTATTTTACTTAGCGTGCTTATTATAGGTGAGTTTACATTTTAGCAATTTTAAGCTTGTGATTTTTTTTTTTTTTTAAAGGGCGATGCAAAAAAATAAAATTTTATTGCATATTTCATGACAAACGGCCAGTAGAATAACACAAAAACAAAAAGAAGTAGCTAAAAACAAGCATGCTGGCAAGATTTTGCTCAAATTTGGCAACTGTTCTTTAATTTTATTTATTGGTTGAGAACTGGAGGAACAGAGCAGGCATTTTTTAAGCCTACCCAGAAAAGATAAAGCATAATTTATTTTTATTTTGGTTAGGTTCATAAATTGAGGTCTAAAATATTTAGTTATTTTTCTTTGTGTTTTCTATTTCCATATTGAATTTTGTTTTTTAAATATACCGTTGAATTTTGAAATAGCGCTGCATCCCTATAACTTCTAAAACAATAGCAAATAGAATGGCTGCTAATTTTTCAAAAAAACTTAATCATTGAGTTAAGTTTTACTTTTTTACATCTCAGCACTAGACATAAAAAATTTGGCAGTTATTCTCGTTTAGGACTATTGATTAATGAATAAACAATCGCTTTCTTAAAAATAAATGAATAATAATAAAATATAAATAATTTTATAGTTTTTTTTAATTTTTAGTTTTTTTACTTATTTGGTTGCACTTGAAAAATCCAAATAAAAAAATTAAAAAAAAAAAAAAAAAGATGCTATATTGCATCATGTTAAAGATCATTAAGTAGAAAACTTCTGTTCCTTGGATATGAGCAATATTTTTTATTATGATAATTCTTTAAAAAAGATTTTTTCACTTCTCAATAATGGTGGTTAAGTGAAATTTTTTTTATATTTATAATATTTTTTTAATGTCAATTAAACACATTTTTTGGTTGATTTAGACCTTTGAAATCCAGTAAGTATGATATTAGCATTGGCTGCGTGTGCCGATATTACCATTGGCTGCGTGTGCCAAAGGCTTTGCAAAATATCTACGTAAAACATTTAATTGTTTTAGATTATATCAAAAGACAGCAATATAATGGTTGTATCATTGGCTGCCAAGTGTGTCACGGGTCTTGCAAAAGGTCTACGTAAAAAATTTCAAACTTACTCTGGTTTGCTAGTACCTGCAATCTTTGGAAAATTCAAAGAGAAGAAACTGAATGTGGTAATTGCTCTAAGAGATGCTATTGATGCTCTGTTTCTAACTGTAAGTGGTCTTATAATTGTCTACATTAAATAAAATCTTGATTTGCCCTTGCAACTCACATACTAAATAAATCACTGAATCTTTAATAATGATATTTGGTTTCAGACAAATTTCACAAATATTATGGAGGATTTATTGGCTTCACTGGACAACAAGAATCCACAAATTAAAGACGAGACTTGTAAATTTCTAACAAGAACATTTTCTTCATCCACACCGGCTGTGTTACCAAAAGGCTCTCTAAAACTCATTATCCCAGCTGTCCTTAAAGTAAGTTGTATAAAATCTTATATTTAAAATTTTGTTGAGCCTGTAGCCTAGACCAAAAAAAGATAATTTTTTTTTGTTTCAAAATGGCTTTTCACTTAATTTTGATTTTTTTTAAAAATTTTGTAATATGTTAAAGATACATCTAGACTTTTTACATCAAATATCTTTCCAGTTTTCAATGGAGATTTATTGTATCAAATTTATGTTTCCTGCACCAACTTAAATTTTAGTTTAAAAATCAAAGATTTGTTATTTTATTGATGGTGTTGTTTCACTGACTAAAGCATCTTTGGAAATTGATTTTGTTATATTTTTTTGGAATGTACGAATAGATTGATCTTAGGAGAGAAAAAAATTTTTTTGATTTTTAATCTGACCCAAGAAGCATACCAATGGAGTAAAGATTCCATATTCAATATTTTGTATTCTTTTGTTGTAATTTTCTACTTCTAAAAAAATTGTTTTGATTACTTTCAACTTTGAAAATGTCATTTAACATTTTATCTGATGCATGATTCAGTTACATGATAATTTTATATACTTTTATTTCCTTTTGAAAGCTTGCCCAAATGGCACATTTCTCTATTGCATTTCATAGCGTTTGTTTTATATATATAC
>JAUZNK010059966.1:0-15008 GCA_035046665.1 Euphysa ruthae
TCTATATGTATTTGTGTGTGCGTGCGTGTGTGACCCATATGTATTATTTATGTATTATTGGTGAATATTTTCTTTTACATTTTTTTAGGAAGTGACTACGGTTAATTCATCTAAACCTGTGATAATTACATCAGAAAATGAAATCATCAGTTTCACTGCACCTCTGTATCAAAAAGTTATCAAAGGACTTGCTGCTGCATTGGTGGTCTTGTGGATTATTGGTGGAATATATGAATGCATCAGAAGGAGTAGACTTAGAAAGAATAAAAATAGAATCCTGACTGAAACAGGTGATAGAGCCTTATTTGATCTGCTATGTTTCATGTCAAAAAAGTATTTAATAAGTTTATCTCTTTCCTCTAGTCTTCCTTGATATAGCAGTTTTTTTTTTGAGATTTTGCACAAATTAATTGTTTTGGGAAATATCTATGTCATATTTTGACACATCTGCTCACCAGATAAATACTGATTTTCTGTAGCAATAGCGTTTTTTATCGTCCAAATATATTTTGTTTTTCGATTTTCTCTAAACTTAAGCTCTACTATTTGAAATTTTGCATGTTCTTATAAAATATTGCCGCCACAGTTAGTATTCAACTTGTTGGACAAATAAACTACAAATGTAAATAATGGGATATTTTTTCGATGTGATTCCCAATAAGAGTAAAATCCCCAATCTGAATGCAAGATGCCTTTTGTCTTTTTTAAGACCACTTGTGCATTCTGATTGGCAAAAAGTGAAACAAACACTTCCAGCAGATCTGCATTAATACATATTTTACTTTTTCAAAAAAGATTCTTTTATATTATAATAGCTATTAAATAAATTTTGAAAAAGTAAGCAAACAGATTTAATTTGTTTTTGTACTTTAACTTCCACACCAATGATAGCGATCCTCAGCGATACGGTATACAAAATGTTTCTATATAAAGTATACATACATACATACATACATACATACATACATACATACATACAGACATACATACATACATACATACGTACGGACGTACGTACGTACGTACGTACGTACGTGCGTGCGTGCGTGCGTGCGTACGTACGTATATACATACAATTTTTTTTGTAACCTTATTGTTCTTAGTTTTAGAGGTCTTATAGTTTAATAAAAGCATCAGATTTTGCTAAATTTTAGTTGTGTGCGTCACGAGGCGAATTGAATGATTAAATTCCTAAATAAATAATTTTCCTCAATTTTATTTAAGTTTGTACACTGGTGGGATTAACCGGGGTGGGGGGTGTGGATGTGATGGGCTCTCACAAGTGTGATTTGACCTGGGAAATTTATTTGGGTGGGGGATTCTCCGGTTACAAACTTTATAACTTGACTATAAGTGTATTTTTGATTAATCCCATTTTTTTGTCCCATTATTTTAAATTTTTGATTAAAACTTCATTACAAAATAAATCGTTTTTAAAGTTGAAACGAGAAACGCTGTATATAACCACTATCTTTGTACGATGACCTTTAGTCCAACTATTTAAATTATTGCATTCGTTTAGAAAAAAAAGTGGCATTTCAGCAGGAGCTTCTTCGTCTTTGCGAAGATTTTAAAACTGAATATTCGGAAATGTTGGTGCGTCTCAAGCAGAAGACAGACGTTATATTATATAGACATGGAGAAGAAATATTGGCTCTTACCACCCAATATTCAAAAATGTATGGTGTTAACTTTAAATATATCAAAATTAATGACTTAGGCGTGTCTTTGGAAGATATGGCTAAGTATCGGGAAGATATGAAAAACCGCCCAAAGGTACCATGGTGGAAGACCTCAAAAGAATTTATTGTGAGGAAGGCAAATTGGTTTTATATAAAAATTGACTCCCTTGTATCCAGAATTAAAATTTAATGAACTTAATTCTTGAATAAGCTTATTATTTTTTTTTTTTTTTTTTTTTAGCTTATGCTATTATGATTCCAATTTTTGCTTTTGTTAAATAGAATCAAAATACGACATACAACTCGAATCACTCGAATAATGACAAACAAGCATTATAAAATATGTCTGATTCTTGTAATGTACTATGTTCATTCAAATTAGAATCCAACAACTTTTTCTAAAGTTTTGTAAAGGTTTTCGTCAATTGAAAAATTATCTGTAAATACGCATTTTATTTAATTTTTAAATACGCATTTTATTTAATTTGTAAATATGCAATTTATTTGATTTGTAAGTATGAATTTTATTTGACTTGTAAATATGCAATTTATTTAATTTATAAATACGCATTTTAAATGCACAAAATTACTATAAATGTTTTATTAAAGAAGTACAATTTACTAGTATTATGTTATTGATATATTTCTAATTATATAATATTTTCTTCTGCTGACCAAAACCGCGGTCTCTGAGGAAAATCGCAGAATACAAACTCTTTTTGAAATGTTAAAAGCTTCTTAGGCACACAGGAAATTTAATTTGGGTTGAGCCAAAATTCCGTTTAGAATTTCATAATTAATTATAGACAAAATATTATGCAAAAATGGGCGTTCCTGTCAAAAATTAACGTTTGCAATGTTAAAGGTCAGCTTACTGGTTGAAACAACTAAAATGTCAATGATTAATAATCACTTTAATTTTTAAAAACGAAATACTATAGGTAGATCTAGAGTTTGACCACTAGATATAAGCAAGCCACTTTTTTAGAACACTTGTTGCGGAAGTTTACGTTCAACCCTTTTTCATCGCTTTAAAATACAAATATATTTTGACTGCTATTGTAAGGACAAAATTCCAGGTATAATTATCATACTCAAGGCCAAGTTGGCGGATAGAACTCCTTCCAATTTGGGAAGGATTTATGCTTTTATAGAACCTTTCTCATTTTAACATGGCAAATTTAATATATAGTTGTATGATGTAAACTATTCTGGGTTGCCAATCTGATAACGAATACAGATTGTAAAATGCAAGTCGCCAATCTGTATTTTGCTGGAGGAAAAAATTAAAAGATATCGTAGAATTAATGAGCTCCAGCTTTTAAAAAAATTGTGTCGCAATACCATGAAGTTCTGATTTGTAAAACTCTCGAGTATACCTAACTAAAATTTGTGTAAACAGAGAGAAGATATATCATTAAACAGATTTCAACGATTATGTATTTCAAGCTAAAAATCCTAACATCGATGCTAAGTAATATTTAATAAATGTCAATCAAATAATGTGGAAAGTCCTTTGCAATGAAGGATTTAGAAAAACTTTCTCTACTATCATTCATCAGACTTGTTGAGACATTTATCATACAACTAACATGATAAAAGTTGATAAGTGACTAGATTATTATTCATGTTCAGAATTTATGTATGTATATACAAACTATGTGTCACGCATTATTATTAGATCTATTATTTTTGCCAAGATAATTTTAAAACAACTCAGCCCCAACTTGTAAAAGAAATGTGTCGCAATACCATGAAGTTCAGGTTTGTAAAATTCTCTAGTATACCTAACTAAAATTTGTGTAAACAAAGAGAAGATATATCATAAAATAGATTTCAACAATTATGTATCTCAGCCTAAAAGTTCACAAAATCGATGCTGAGTAATATTTAAATGTCAATCAAATAATGTGGAAAATCCTTTGTAATGAAGTTAAGGATCTAGAAAAAACTTTCTCTACTATCATTCATTAGACTTAAAAATTTCATGAGCTTGAACATTAAAAACCAAAGTTTAATCATATTTTTAACCATACTAAACTTTTAAGTGACTTAAAAAAACAACAACAAATAAACGCCCTATGTAGTTGATTTTTTTACTATATATATATATATTTTTTTTTTTTTTTTCTTGTACAGTGTTGCAACGTTAGTTTTTATTGTTCGTGATGTGACATTATACCCTTAATAAAGGACTGGTAACATTTTCTTTGCTTTTTTATTTCAATCACAAGAACAGGATAAAAAAAATCGAAAATTTTTGCATGAGGTAGGCAATCGATTTTGAAACAATTGTGGCACCGTCAGATGCCACGATTAAATTACAATCAATCTCTGAATTTTCATTAAGCTTCCTGGAGTTAATTTTCAAATTTCAAAACTACAAAGTAATAATAAAATTGTTTTGATATATATTTATATACATATATATATATATATATATATTTATTGTCTATTCCATGGTACTGAGTCATCATATAAATAATATGATAAATGTTGATAAGCGACTAGATTATTATTCTGCTATGATTATTATCACTACTATTTTGATACAAAATATAACCACAGTAACGCAAATGAACCTAGTTTATATAAGTATTCATGTTCAGATTTAGCAAAAAGGAAAATAGTTTACTCAAAACCTAATTAGCCTTGGAGGCTTATTAGATGGAAAATCTCAGTTGCTACGAAAAAAAATGTGAAAGTGGTAGAACTCAAGTGAGTTAAGAAAAGTCCAAAAAGTGATAAAATCCTTCTCCATATCAATAAGAAGGACGCTATTTTAAAAGCATCATATGTCAAAAATATCTCTTTATAACCGTTTTTCATGCAAGTAAATTCAAATCCCTATATGATTAAAATTAAATGCTTTGTTTGATATTTTAACTTACAAACACTTAGTTAAGGTAATATTTTCCATATAAATAATGGTTGAGATTGTAAAATGTCGCAACTTATGTAAATCGCGTGCGTTATTGGATTTCCGATGAAGCCAATCAGGGCCTTATGAATTCAATTATGTCTGTATTTTACGTGAAAAAGATTATAAGGCAAAGTCAGTGTTAAAGATTTTTTTTGAAAAAAAAATTCTCGTTTTTCGTTGCTGGGACGTAAAGTAATCTTTTTATGCCTAAAGAAACTTGAAATTTTATTTATAAGTTCATACTTAACGTCTTCAGTGCGCTTTAAAGGTTCATAGCACCTGCAAACTCCACAAAAGTGGTAAAATCAAATATTGAAAATATTTTAGTCTAGTTCCAAAGTATGCTAATTGTAGAATTTTAATATTTTGGTCACTTTGTTCTTATAGGTAAAAGAACAAATTTTGTTTGATATAAACATTTGATCTTGTTTTTTATAAAAAATTTTCTTAAGTTAAAGAATTTGCTGAAAATGGCCAGCCAAATGATTCGGTTAATGTAAATTAATTGTGTATTACTATTCCTTTACAATATTTTAAGATTCTAGATTATATCAGTGTCCACAGAAATATTTATTTAGCAAATAAAAATGAGGCCAAGTTTATGCATCGGGAAAGTGATTAACGGTTCGAACAAATATCAAGACCAACAAGGTTGAGTATATGCTTCTGAAATTGGTAAAAGAAGAAGAAGACATACAGCATAGGCTCCGGGCCAAAGATGGAAGCAATACTCAATACATGGTCAAATGTTAGACTCATTATTAATTAAGTATACTCTAGGGCAGAAGAAGTCTAAACTTCATAGTAGCAGAGTTTGCAATAGGTTCAATGCAAGAAGTTGCTTGTGAACGTTAGGCCTAACAGTTGAATCTGCAAATATTCGCTGAGTTCACTACCATTCATCAGCACAGAGGGAAGGAAAGGTGCCCTAGAACAGTTTATGAAAAGAAGCTTCGTTTTTGACGCATTGAATGACACTAACCATTTCTCACCACATTCAACAAAAGTGCGAAGATCAGCTGTCATTTCAACCTTATCAAAAGCTTATGAGATGACTCAAGTTAGTGGCAGTCCTAGGTGGAAAGACATGATCAGAAAGACGAGTTAGAGCGTTGACTAGCTGAGTTAATCACTAAGATTTGGGGAATTTGTAGGTGTTAATTCCTGAAAAGCAAGTAGTTCTAGAGAAAAGTATCTAGTCAAGGTGTCAGAAATTCAGTTCAGTTTATTATTTTGCTTGTCCGTTGAGCTTATTGTCTCTTGCAATATCAGTATCGTGTTGAAGTGATTTAGGAGTGAGTTTTTGGGCTTGCTATTACAGTCCGAGCAGTTAAGATAATTATGATTTCGGATTGATCACAAAAAAGTAAATTATATGGTCGTGTTCAAAAATTAATACCCGTCGAAATCGTTTCAGGTGAATGTCTTACGGCGGAGAATTTTTAAATTCAGTATTAACGTGTGAAATATGAGTAGTTGTTTCCAGGCTTTTACATTAAATTTATTGACTAATAAATGTTGATTGGTTGGTTCCATTGAAATCATTTACCATTTTATGAATTCAGTTAATGGTATGTCATTTGTTATCGAAACTGACATGTTGACAATGAATCGATTTTTTCCTTTAGTGATAGCACGGCTGCTTTGTCGCGAAAGTCTACAAAAACTAAGGTGTATGGGTGCAAAACAGGCTTAAAGTCATTAGGGTAAATTTCTCTCCAGAGATTTAATTTCATGTCCCATCCATAGCGAATCCATCCGATATTTCTACAAGGTCAATCACAACCGAAATCAAAAGCACATTAAATTCCAAATAATATTATTTATCTAATCTAAACCATCTAATATACGGGTAGGGTTTAACATGTTTAAATATGTATAATCATTTAACCGATAATGTAGAGATCAATAAGACATTTGGTCATTTGAAGTTCACTATGAATAATTTTTGGAGTCGATTTTACAATGAGTACTCAGTTTCACTTCAAGAAAGACAATTAGGAAAAAAGTGCTATACTTTGCGAGACATTGTTTTAATTAAGAAAAGCAACACACCTCTAGTGAAATGAAAAACAGGAAGAGTTATTTTCGGAAAAAATAATTTAATTTGAATTTGCGATCCTTTCAGCCTAATTCAAAGAAATTTATGACTTTAAATCCTCCTTTACAACTCATTGTTCCCTAGGAAATAAACCCAAAAACGCCTTCAAAAAAATAACATACAGCTCGTCTGAAGAGAATAGCAGCGGCTAATGTAGACGCCATAAGGAGAGGGCTTGGATGTTAGTGAAAGCTAGTTCTTATTGTTAGAAAACAATAAGAACTATGTATTTTATATTGATTGGTTAAATTTTATTTATAATTTATTTTGATTGGTTGTTTTTCACTTTTCTTTATTAAAACACATGTAGTCCTTTTGTCGTGCGTTTTTCAGTTAGAAAATATATTTTAGAGAAGAAGCATGCAGTCAGTTTTTCATGATAAAGAACCCACACGGTCTATAACGTTTATTACAGATGGTGAGCCCTGATAGGGCGAAAAAACCAAAAATAATATCTAAAAATACAATAAAGTTTTCTAAATTAGTTTGCCGCCCTCCCCCATACTAGCTTGCTACAATAAACACCAGATTAACCTAAGTTTGGATTTCTGTGGAAATGATCACCTATTTTTCCATCGAGATTGTTCCTCTAAACATGTAATTTAAGATTAATGAGGGTCAATAAATATCTTTCAGCAATGTTTTGAGGAAACTATTTGCTACTTCGTTGTTCCTGTAATCAATTATTTAGAAATATGATGTTTCAAATGAATCTATAAAATTAATAGTATTTTTATAAAGAAAAACTATATACTGAGGTTCAGAATTTTTAAAAACATAAGGAACAACAAGCAACTGTTTTTCAGTATTCATATAAAAAGGATTAGGAACAATATATTGATGATACATTGACAAGCTTAAACGTTGTGAATATAATTGCATGGCATTTACGACCCATACTATAATAAAATTAAAATCATTGCAATTATAAATGATTAATAATTTTATATAAAGTATGGAAAGCCGTTGAAGAGTTTTGAGGTTGCAGTAGCAAAACTAGAAAAAATAAAGCTGCGAGGTTCGGATTGTTTTTGTGGTAATTCGTTATCATAAAATTACATACAGAACCTATTCGGTGATTGCGCCTAGCGCATTAAATAAATTTTATTTACAAACTGTTGGTGAAAATCCAAAATCTATATTTGGCAGCAACGCTAAATTTTTTAATTTATTCAGGTTATGTTGTAGCTATTTTGACCTATTTACAATCTAATAGATATATGCATTTTTTGCCTCGTTTGACCGAATTACAGTGTTCAGCTTGTTCATGTTGCAGAAGTATTTGTTAAACATAAAGATTTTTCTTTAACATAAATGGCATTATTGTTGCCTATTTAAGGTTTTTTTATTTTCATTCAATTGTTACAAGTTTTGGTTTTCAGTTGGTGTCTATTGGTGAATTCATTGTGATTGACTTGAAAACATTTTTTTTTTTTACATTTTATCTCCATAAAGAAACATAATATGAAAATATTTTGAATTGAAAATTTTTCTTTGATTCAACAAAGAATATTTTGTGATACAAATCATTGACAAGTAATACATAATTTAGCAGTGGCAATGTAACTTTTCGAAAAAGGAACTAAAAAAAAAAACCTCAAATAAGATTTATTTTCATAATTTATCAGTGGCTATGTAACTTTTCGAAAAAGGAACTAAGAAAAAAAATCTCAAATAAGATTTATTTTCGGATCAGTTCGGTGATATGTAGTAAGTCTAAAACATTTTCAATTTATTATTACAATGACAAGCTCCTTTCAAATTATCCATCTTTTATTTTTAAATTAAAAAACAAAAAAGATTATTTATGTAGAAAGAACTGGTAATTTCTGACCAAACAGGAACTGGTTTAAAATCTAATTATTATTATTTTTTATCTCCTTCCATTTAAGTTATGTTGACAATTTCATTGCTATTACGAAAAACGTAAATGATTTGGATGATAGTTCAAAAAACTTTTGTAGCTAATAGCGACAGTGCTAATGACAACACCTGCAATTCTACCAAATTAGAAAGTACTCTTAAGGTAATTTGAAATTAAAACCTCTTCCAAGCAGAAATGTCCATGAATCAAAATGAGGGTACGTAGTATTTTTAAATTTTGGAGGAAAATAACCAGCCTAATTGTCAGTTTAAACTCAATCATGGTCATGTAGTTTAAATATTATCTATGAAACAGTAGAGTCACGTATGCTTAACATACGCAATACCTAACTATAAGAACTATTTTATCGAGTCATCACTAAGCTTGATAAAAAAGAAAATTAAAATAATATGTATCATAAATACGAAATAAAACGCGGAGTTTAGATTCATTTCACGAAAGTGTATTAAACTAAATTAGTAATAATTATTCAAGAATTTTCTTAAATGTTTAAAAATCAACTATAAGGAGCGGTAAATGATTCCTCAAAGTAAGATACAGCGAGTTTTAGGCGTCTTGAAAAAGGAAGTTTTAACGGTTTAATAAAAGTTTTCGTTGTTAGTCTGGTTTAAAAACATATCTTTACCGGCAATGCATTATATTTTTAAATTTCATGCCAATTTTTCAAACCATAATGACGGTTAGTTTTTCTATAAAATTGTACAGATTTTCAAATAAATTTTGGACACTCGTGCAATTTGCAGACCGGAATAGGAAAACACATAAAATCAACTTTTTGACGATATCTTCAGATATACTAAAGTTACGTGGATGAAACTTTCAACAAAATTAGGTCTATTAAATGCCTATCAGAAAAGCTATAAAATTGCGCTAAAGTGAGTTGAAATTTATATTTTACAGAACAAAGTGAAAAATCATGTTCTGTTCTCTAAATTTACAAAGGCTGGACCCAGAATGTCTAAACTAAAGCGGCAGCGACAATTATTAATATTGTATCGATGGTAAAAATTACAATTATTTTACAATAGTATTTCAAAAGTTATAGCTCAGTCTGTAAATTATAGCATACAATGCTAATAGTAGCATACATTTTATTTTTTAAATACAGTGTTTTTCTTGTTTCTAAAAATATATCACTTTCAAGTTATTGCTATAACGTTGTTTACCCTATAAATAACAAAAAATTTTTGACAAATACACATTTCAATTACTGACTCTGGTGCAAATGGGAGGGTAGTCATGTTTGGTTCAAACATAACCGTTTCCTCGTCCCAATCCCAGCCGTTTACTTTAGGATCGAGAAGAACTGGAGAAGATATATGAGAAGAATTCCATTGATCAGCAGTGTAGTATGATTGGGCTACTTTTTGTATGAACACTTCTCTTGTTGGTGACAGTTTGCGCGATTCTGTTTGGTGTTTGGAGAACATGTACCATCGTAATCCAGCCAAATTATTAACAGTTGAGGGAATTTTCTTGTTGTACAGGTGCATGCCAAACAGCTCCATAACACCCAACTTTTCGTCGTTTGGTTCAATGTCACCCAGGTTGGATAGAGCTTCAAGAACTACAAAACAAAATTTTTTCAACATGAAAGTTTTGAACTACCATAAAACTCACTTGTCTGGTCACATCCAGTAATAGCATGAAAGCCAAGGACTGCTTTACATAAACCTGGACACAAATTTTTGTGTATAAATCGCAACTTGTTCGAAAGACAACGCTCCAGTTTCATCATAGTAATACAGGAGAATTAACAAAACATCACTATCAGAACATGATATAAAATGATTTTTCCTAATGGCATCAATTTTATCAAGAACAACATCTGTGTTTGCTTCTTAATGAGAGTAAACTCTCAGTTCTTCCTCAAGGTATACAATATTTGATATGCAAGTACTTCAATATACAGCCACTTAGTTAATATTCAACTGATTTTTGAGTTTTCCTGTTAAATACATGGTCAGTTAGCTTCCGTTTTGACAGAAGATAATAATTATATTGATGCAAGTGACCAATTTTGTAGCATCACATACCTTATAATGAGCGGTATACCCTTTTTTTGGTTTAAGTCTGGTGTTACTTTTAAGCGATCTCTTCATCAAAGCCAAGTGATTCTTGTTTAATTATTTTGATAAAGTGTTCTGCGTACTCTGAGCAATCTCTTAATTTTGATTTTTTTATGTAAATTCGGTTGACCAGTGCCCTTGTATCGTAAACAATTACTTTTCTTGGTTCCGAAGTTGAAGCTGAGATGGGATATTCTCAGGGAAGAGCTTTCTAAGCTCTGTAGAAACTATAGATTTATCTGATTTTTGGTGCAGTGTTCCACCTGGGCGAACAAAAAACCTCGGACGACAGTGAACTCATACATCCTAAGGTAAATTTTTAAATCAATATCGGGACGTGTTATGGAAGCGATAAGTAGTTTGATCATGAGGTTTCTTTCTTTCTTGACATGTACAACCTGCTTGTCTATTGTGACTTTAACACTTCCAGCATGGAGAGCGAGTGTTAACTTTTTCATTATTTATGTCACCCAGTATCGAATTTTCCCCTTCTAGTCTTTCTGTTATGAACTTGTTTTGTTTTTCGTCGCCCAATTATTTTACTGTTAAAAATCGTTTGGTTGCAACATTTGACAAAACTTTATTCGTAAGTATATTGAATGCACTGTCACAATTATCAAAAGCAACTTTGTGAACCTTGAATACATACAAAATTTTCTCGGTGCTGCTTCCTATGCGTCAAATCTTTAAGCTAGATAATTGGTAGTCTTCATCGTTTTTTCGATATTGGTCATTTATATCGAAGGTACCACAGAAACTTTTAACAATTTTTTCCTAATTCGGCTGCAGTAAAAGTATTCCTCATTATTTAGTCGCATTTGGTATTCCCATTATCCCACCAAAGATTTTAAGAGCTCTATTTTCTTGTTCAATACTGTGATCGGCTTGGAATTATTTATTTATAGAGAAGTTTCCTTCATCTAAAAACTTCCATTTTTCTGAACTTTTTTCTTGTAAATCAAACATTTATGAGAGGTAAACAGGCGTCATCCGTGGATAATTAGGCATATCAAAACAGAAAAAGTATGAACAAATGATTCAACTGTTTAGAGGCACACTCCAAGACTGTTCTCGGGACTATCGTTTAAATGGCAGAAGTAATTGAAATAAAAACCAGATAGTTCCTGTAAAACGTTTATTGATGTGTATTTTATCAACGTGTTGCAAATTATGAAGGTCTGTTGAGTCAATGATTTTTAGAACGCTTCTGTGTTTCTGTTTTGTTAAGTCACCGGTTTGGATGCTTTCCATCCTTTATCTGAACAATTGCAAATATCAAGCTACCAGTTTCTTTTTTTTGTACACATTGCAACTTTTCCCACGATTTTGACAAATGATGCACAGTTCCTTATGATAAGAACGTGAGTTAGATCTCGTAGTTAACTTGTCAACATTTTCTGAGAAAGCGGTACTTGATGAGGGTCGGCCTGCTTTTCACTTTATAACGGACAAATCTCCGGTTTCGATAGATTCTTTGTAACGTTTTTTCGCTCGTTCTAGCTTTGTAACATTTGCAAAGTTAGCGTAACAGTTTTCTTGATATACGACATTCTTTTCAAATAGTCTGGTAGCCTTAAAAATTTTAGTGTGTTCAAAAAATTTAGCTAAGGTGGCGCCCTGAGTTCTTTCCAAAAACTTTTCAAAAACAGTTAACAACTAGTGATTTTTTTTTCTTATCTTCTTCACAAATTGAACCTTGTAATACAACCTTGTAATACAACCGACCATTCACGCACTAAAGAAAAACTTACATTACACCTGGTTTCAAGGTTTTAATAACTTAAAGGAAAAGCCCCCTAAAAAAATTCTAGTTAGGGAATAATACATATACCATGAAAGTTCATTAAAAGTGCAATTAAATTTCAATAAAAAATGGTAGATTGCTGCCATAGCAACCGATATATTAGAAAAAAATTTAAACTTAGTGCCCTTGCCCCGGTAAAGATATCTGACCATGTGGAACTTGTACAGGTCTGATTTTAAATCAGATAACTAAGCATACCAATATACACAAAATTAACAGACAGTTTTTTGAAATTTTATCTAGATCACCCGGCAGCCATCTTGAAAGTTTGGAAAAAAATTGATAAAAATTTCCAACTTTGAGGACCCATAACTCTAGATCTAGATAAGTTATAAAAACTTTCTCTATTTGATTTGTGAGCAATGATATGAATAACAGCCTCTGAAAAATTCAGCTCAATTGGACTTTTAGATTTTGAGATATCTTTGCCGGCAGTTTGAAAAAATTTATTTTGAGAAAAAGGCCCGAGAAAATCAAAATTATAAAAAAAATAGTCTAATATTGTAATATAAGATAAAAATATATATCTAAAAATGTAAAATCAGTCAATACAACATAACCAGAATCTGCCAAGTCCTTAAAGGAACTAATGTGCCTCTGGATCATACAAATTGCCTTCTTCCTGTTCATGTTTATCATCTTTCTTGTACTTTCGACAACGTAAAATCTTTCTCCTTTTTTTGCTACTGTTATCATTTTTAAACACTGCCATCGAAATTCTCCTTTCATTTAGTTCATTGCAGCTTTTAACTAAAAATAGTCTTGGAATCATTCCAAGTTTCTCAAATATGAAAACAGTAGCCAATGTTAAATGAGCCAACAGCATCATAAACTGCTAAGTCCAACTGTGTCTTTGCATTATACTTG
Organism: Euphysa ruthae; assembly: GCA_035046665.1. NCBI lineage: Eukaryota > Metazoa > Cnidaria > Hydrozoa > Anthoathecata > Corymorphidae > Euphysa > Euphysa ruthae. Next base: position 13,332 of record JAUZNK010059966.1, read on the forward strand.
GTTTTTGGTAGACGATCCCAAATGGTGGCATTGAAGCTCTCATTTTGGTTTTGGGTCTTGCCATATAATAATCGAGTTAAAAATTTTTCAGATGTCAGTTCATAATATATCGGTTTTAATTTGAGCACAATGTTTAAAGCCAAACCGGGTCCTGGTTTGTAGCTGTTTGTACCACACGCTTTGTTCCTATTGTACTTGCAGCAGGAGTCTGTTGGACAGTGTGGGCAATGCCAATTATTTTGGAGAGATGATGCAACATGAAACGAGGTGGCTAAAGCTGCAGATTTGATGCCATTCAATTTTCCGACATTTTTTCGGATTGCTATTCCAAAATAATTTTGCAACCGGTCAATGACTGCATTGGTAATGCGACACCTTCCTCCAAGGCCTGCAAGCTTTTTCTTTAGGTTTCGACACCTTGAACCTATCCGCTTTTGAAAGTGGCCAATGCAATCCAGTTTTCTTACTTCCATTCCTGGATATATACACTTGACACTTTCAAAGCTTTTGCTATCCCCATCTCCGAGAAATTTTCTGTACCGCACTTTGTGTGTTTGAATAGAGCATCTAAAAATGCGCTGAGATGCTACTGTTTACATCCATCCTGCTGATCCAGCAGAGTTATGTTTACAAGTATGAGGTTCCGCTTTTTTTGTTCGTCTAATTGTTTACAACGCTTACACAAACGACTCATAGGCTCAACATCAATGATCTTACCATTTTCAACAGAAATGGCTGTCGTGACTCCATTATTGGATGAAAATCCACGTTTTTGCCAGCTACCATCAACAGATACTCCAATATCCATAAAATCATTCTCAGACTTTCCCTGCGATTCTCTAATTCCCGCTACTGCGTCTTGCATAGTCTGTTTTGCAATTACTTTCGTAGCTGTGGTTAGTTTATCAATTATCTTATCGTAGTTACTTCGAGTCATTGGCTTCGGCATATTCATGAGGGGTTAAACCGTTCGAGCCCAGCATGGCCCTGTCCAAGATTCCTCATTGCATACGTGACTCTTTTATTTACATCAAATCCTTTGCCAATTTTTTTAGAGGTAGTTAAATTGATGCTAAAGTCACAGCCTTTACAATGTACAAGTAGTGAAGAAGAACATCTTTTACGTTGCTCGTTGTTTTCATTCAATGCTACTCTTTTGCCACATTCTGGGCAAGAAAGCAACTGAAAAATTTCTGAAATAATTTCCATGTCAATCATTCTGTATGCAGTACACAAATTGTTATCAAATCTTGTTTCGATGATAGATTCTACTTTTTTCTCTGATACAGTCTAATTATTTACATTATTTACACTTTCGATTTCAATATTTACACCATCACTGTCCACGTCATTATTTACAGAAATTGCTTCACCATTATTAATACTATTCACATCCACTTCTTGCTTTCTCCTTGCATGAAACACTTTTCTCTTCTTTTTAATACGATTTGTTGACAGTTTGACTCTATCTGTTTTTATTTTTTCAGAATTCATTTTTATCACACACTTGGACTATTGTACGACCAAGAAGTTGTGATATTATTATTAAACGTTTTTCTTATGAAATTTGACAATCGATGGTTTAAAGCAATAGCTTTACTCATCCCGGGAGGCAAAAGGGAAAAGGTGGTGAAAATGGTGTAAAAAGGGGAATAGGAAGGGTGTTTTTACAAGAGG
>JAUZNK010059977.1:0-15008 GCA_035046665.1 Euphysa ruthae
GGGGCTCTTCTGATACAGATAATAGAGCTGCAACAAAAAATTATTGACTGTTTCAAAAGACAGTGATCTGTCAAACGCATCTTTTATTACTAATTCCAGCCTATGTTTGAAACAATGGACAATCTCAAGCCGCGAAGCGTCTTGTTAGCAGATAACACCCAACCTATTGAATGCACCAATATTCATGGCTGCTCCGTCACAATTAATACCAACGAGACGCGACATTAAATTAGTAATACCGATTCTCTTAAATGCTGATTCGATTGAAGATTTTATACCTTGCGCATCAGCGGAAGTAACATCCGTCAACCCTTAAATATTTAACTACTGGTGTACCATTCAATAAAATGAGAACATAAAACAATTCGTTTTCCATAATACTTGTGTCTGTGCTGCCATAACAAAGAAAGCAATAACAATCTGATTTTGCTAAATCTGAAATTAAATTATATTTTTCTACTTTTGCAATAAAGTCAGTCAAAGTAGCCGCAGCTCTTTCATTGATTTAACTTCGTCCAAATAAGATAATGAATAATTCTTAAATACCTGCTAAATTATTAATATAAGCCTCTTTTGTTTAAAAACTAACTCACGAACTGCGAACTATAAATTGTAAATTAGGATGAGTTCATACTTCACTCGTTTTTGTTATTACCGTAACTGAATCTGGAAATTCCAGATACAGCTACAGATATAATTCCAATATAATATTCCTGAAAAATAATTTGCATTCATGTTTTAATGTATCATCAGCTAACAATGGCAGATTAACGATATCTAAAAAGCAAAACAACCAATCTTTATTTGATTTTTCTATTAAAAACGTTTCTTAATTTTTTTTAAAATGTTGTCAACTGAGTTCGTAACTAGCAAAAAAACGGTTCTTAATTTGCGAATGCGAATCGCTTAATTCGGACGCTGACATATATATCAATTGAAAGAAAGAAGATATCACAACTTGTATGGTTTCATTACTATACTTGGTCATTATTCTGAGTGTGTGGCCCATTTATAAAATGATCTAGTTGCTATATTACCATAAGTAAGTTTGTGCTAGGATTGGCATTCAGACGTAAAAACTTTGTTCCAACGCTTCGTTAAATACTCAGACCTGTTTGCTACTCATATTCATTCGCGTTCATATGCTAATTTCCACCTTGAGGGTGTAATAAGACGTACCCTGAACTTAATTCATTAGTTAGAGGTGTCTATTAAATAAGTCTCATGGTATCACTCTCATCCTTCTTGTTGGATCTTTTGATATACAAGTCAAGGCTAACTGAGTGTTATTTTTTTTGAAGTTTGATACAAGTCACTAAACATCTAACAAATCTACTGAATATCTGTATAGGATATTTATTAACCTGCCAATGGATACAGATATTGATAGGTTATTTTTATATTTAGACTGATAGATTTAGCTGTTGACACTTACAAAAGAGCTATTGAGTTGCAACCAAACTTCCCAGATGCTTATTGTAACTTAGCTAATGCATTAAAGGAGCAAGGTAAAGTCGATGATGCTGAAGATTGCTATAATACTGCTCTTCAGTTATGTCCAACCCATGCTGATTCATTAAATAACTTGGCAAATATAAAACGTGAACAAGGCCAGGTTGAAGATTCGATACGCCTTTATTGTAAGGCACTAGAGGTAAGTGTATTCTGCGCTCTTTATTTACTGTATAGTGACAAGATCATATAATTAAGGTTAACTACCTCAAACATCACAATAAAAGAGCATCAATATTTTAATTTCTTTTGATTATTTAATATCCGTTATTTCGATAATAACCGAGTTTTTAAGGATCTTTCCACATTGAAAGTGTAAAAAAAACTGTTAACTCAAATGAAGCTAACTTTCATTCCATTTTGTGTCCTTAGCTTCAAAGTAAGTTAACATATTTATGTATTAAATATAAATTCAAATTATTGATGGAACTCAACATACATTTGATGATATAAAGTAAATAACAACTTATTTTAAAATATTTTAATCAAGTTTCAGTCTTTGATTTAGTTAATTTTTCTGTTTTGGCAAATTAACTAGGTGACCCAATTTTTCTTAACATAATTATTTCATATTTTCAGCCAACATACAAAGTAAGCCAAAAAATTTTATCTTGAAGTGAGAAAAAACCCTATGTCACAAAAACCCAGTATATTTTTAAAACTGTTCTATGCCATTATTTGTAAATTAAATATAATTAGCATTTAAATACTAGCATTTTTTTTTAATCTAAATAAACTATTACTTGTTTCAATAAAAAAACCTTTACAACTACCAAACTTGAGGTGCTGTTGATAGAAAATAGCTGGTTAGTTTTTAAAAAGAAAGTACAGCAATTTTTGAGATGTAGCAGCAACAACGCAAATGTTAATTGAATTATTGATTTCAGCAAAAAAATGAATATTTTCTCTCCTAATCATTTTCATGTGTTGGTCTTTTATGTGGAATAAATTCTACCAAATTTAATTGTAATTTAATATTGCATGAACAGCGCAACATGTCACCCATTATCTGATATTTTACTTTACTTCTTATCATTTCACAAATAATAGCACCCCTTAGTTCAGTCTAATTTATTGGCTGTCACCGAATCAATCAAGTTTTTAACTTTTTTTTCAATTGGTAATTGATTGTTTCGGAGAATAAATATTATTTATTTACACTATAGAAATGCCATTTTAAGTTACGTCAAAAAATGGTTTGTGTTTTCTGTACGTCTCATAAGATGCATTCAACTCATCAAAATATTTTAATGTTGCGACTACACCAAATTTAGTAAAATTTTTAGCTTTTCACTATTTCCATAACAAGAACTTAATCTTTTGATATCTTGTTTTGGCATATAATAATGACCCAAAAAAGTAAATAAGTATCAACATTAACGTAGCCTGTGCTCAATACAATAATCATCATCTTTGGGTTGGAATCTAGGGACTGTCTTTGATTTTCTCTAAATTTAAAGCTTGTTTATGTCTTTAAAAAGTGCCAATATTATTTTAAGTGAGCTTAATAAAGACTATTTTTAAAATTCTGATGGCAAACCTTAGAATTTTTTTTGTTTCACATCATTATATTACTTTTTTTTTTTTGTGAATTTTTTGGTAAGCTGAAAGATTCTCTTAAGGATGGTTCGTGGTAGTTAATCATCACAAATTCTTAGCTTCTTTGCAGAAATTTTCTAAGAAATAAGAAAAATTTGTTTCATATCTCGAATTCTTGAAGTTGTGAAAGTTTTGGGATATTTTTTGCTGCTACCTATATAAATTATGACAAAATCTTTTTAGTTTCTATTTTTCAATGCTGTGTCTAACTTATATAAATGTCATTTGAATATCATTTGTATATCAGTATAATGTATTGTTTGCTTCAGTAACTTTTTTTTGAAGTGTCCTGCAAAATTACGTTTGATTTTATGAAAAAATATTGCACTAATTTTGTCTTGTAAAAATTTTTGAAAAAGAAACTCTGTAGCTTATTTGCTTAAAATGTTATATTTTGACTGCAAATGCACTGTTTCCTTGACAGGGTGGCCACCTTTTCTTAAAAATTTTGACCAACTCATTTTGAAAAATACATTCCAGTGTTTATAACATCCTAATATAAGTCAAAAATAATTTGTGGGTGTCTGTTAGTAGGTACTAGTGGTAAAATCGCCTCAAAAAAAAAACTTGATATACATCGGGTGCTTATGAAATAATGTTTATACCCAGGTCTTTCCTGAATTTGCAGCAGCACACTCGAATTTAGCAAGTATTTTACAACAACAGGGAAAACTACACGAGGCATTGATACATTACAAAGAGGCTATAAGGTATTTGTTATTATCACTGCACAATATATGTTCAATATAATCTCTCTTCAGGCTTACCCTGACTTTGCCGTTGCCTACTCCAATTTAGCTTGTGTGCTTCAAGAGCAAGGCCATCTTCCAGAAGCCGTAGAATATTACAAGGAGGCAGTGAGGTACCTTTTTCTTAAGCCGATGAAAGCTGATTTTCTGTTTCACCAGTTAATTTTATGTCTTGGCAATATTTTTTTTTTTTTGCTTTTTATTATTTCATATTTATGAACGAATTAAAAAGATTTGATTTTGCTGCTTAGAAAAAGCTTGAAATCTGGAAATATCAAAATTGTGTGAATACTAATGTGGCTAAAAATAATGATTGTCTATAGGTATTAATTTATTAATTACCTTAAAATTAGCGAAGGTAATAAAAATCACTTTTGATCAGCCTTAAATGATTCCTACACAATAATTGTTTGCTTACAATTAAAATTATTTCAAAAAAGGAAAAGCATTTTGCATTAAACAAAAAATATAAGGGTGTTTTTTTCATGTTTTTACATGAATTTGGTTTTATACCTTTGATCTGGTTGATTTTAGCATGCTAACTGCTCGTCTTAATCAGATATTTTTCCAGAAAAGTGCCAGTTTTTGAATTTTCTTTGTATGCATGCTTAATTATCATTTTTCTCTTTAATAGTGTGTAGTCATTAAGTTCTTTTTATCTGGAATTTTTTTTCTCATTTTTTAGTTTTGTATGAAGTACAGTGAAATCAGACCTTTAAAAAAAAACTAATTCGAGTTGTGGGGTCATTTTAAAAGACAATATTTATTCAAACAATAAATATCTCATATTTATTCAAACAATAAATATTTTATGATAATAATTTCTTGAAATTGAAAAGCTTAAATATGTATAACAGCTTTAATCGTCCATAATCATCTGTGTTTGTTTTATTTTTTGTATGTCAGATTGAAGATTGTTCATCGATGCTTGAGTTCAATTTTTATGAGCAGATGAAATAAAGAACAAAATAGTTGCTTAAATTAATAAATCTCGAAACCTAATGAATAATAATAAACTGCTTTAAATTGCAGACATATTTTAGTTTTTCTGCCTTTATGAGATTGGTTATAGTGCTTCTTTTAAATGATTCAAATGAAGCAGATTTAATGTTTTTTGTCATATAATAAGTTAGAGGCAGCTTATTGTTAGCTAAATATGACTGTTATGAAAGGTTATTCCTGCTGTTAAATAAATTGATTTACGTTTGCATTTGTTACTGAAACCTTTTTTCAGATAATGAAATTCATTTTTAAATTTTAAAAGATGTTTAATGCCAGTTAGATATTTTCTAGCTTTGGTTTGGAAATAATATGAATGAGGTTGTTAAACTAATCATTAAAGTCATCTCAGATGATGATATCAGATGAAATTTAATAGTTTATCTTGGAATACGGATTATACACCAAATATAATGAGTTATGTAACACGTGAGTCTCAGCTCCTGAGAACGATTGATCTGATGTTAAAAATAACAATAAACATTGTTCTGTAATTTTATATGAATTTAGTGGGTTGTGTTTAAATTTGTTAGTGAAGGGATAGTCTCTTCTTATTCTTTGCCAGTTAGGAAAGTCATGCATTTTCCACATAAGCAGACATGTGGAAAGTTTACAATTTTTTTATTTAAAAAAAATAGTAATTCAGGAGTTCCTTGATTATTGTCAAAAATTTTGGAATTATGCTAAAATTTTTGTCAAATTTCAGAAATAATATTTCTAATAACTATGATATGTCAACTATTTCAAATATATATTCTAAATGCATAATCCAAAAGTTGAACTTAAATTATGCTAAAACTTTAGTAATAATCGGAAATAATTTTAAGCATTTCCATATAATTTTATAGGAGCTAATCCCAGTCATAAGTTTTTATCTAAAAAAAAATGTTCATCTTTATAATTTTTTTGATATTCTAAATGACATGAGCTCCTAATTATGTAGATACATTTACCCAGTACCGGTGCAGTTTTAGATATTTCACTTATTGCTGGATAATTATTCCCTCATTCTTTATCAGGATTCATCCTACATTTGCTGATGCATATTCTAATATGGGTAATGCGCTTAAAGAAATGCAAGATGTTCAAGGCGCAATACAATGCTACACAAGAGCAATTCAAATAAACCCTGCTTTTGCTGATGCACACAGTAATCTGGCTTCTGTATACAAGGATTCTGGGAATATCGCTGAGGCTATCCAATCTTATAAAACAGCCTTGAAATTAAAGCCTGACTTTCCAGATGCTTACTGTAACCTAGCTCATTGTTTACAAATTATATGTGATTGGAGTAGTTATGATAGCAGAATGAAAAGACTGTTAACAATTGTGGATGAACAACTTGGTAAAAATAGATTACCTTCTGTTCATCCGCATCATACTATGTTATATCCACTATCACCTTTTCAAAGAAAAGCCATTGCTAATAGACATGGGAATCTATGTGTGGATAAGGTACTTCATTTTTTTTACTCAATTTTAAACTATTTATTGAACATTGCAATTGTTCTTGGACCCTGGTGATACCATGAGGTTTATGCCTTAGTTGGACAGTTCTTCATTAGTACTTTTTTGGATCATTGGTGAAGCTAGTAGTGTCGAAGAAATTTGCCGATGTTTGTTCATCCTTTCACTTTTTTCACCCTTGGATGAGAATTAAACCTGAAATTAAATCCATTCATTTTTCTTCTTTCTAAGATGAAATTTGAACCTAAAATTTTATTTCTCAATTTATTTAAAAAGTTTGAATCTTTTCAAAAAAATTTTATTAGTTATTGTATCATTTCAGATAATTTTGGAATTTGTCATTTCGAAGTTTTTTTTTTTATCTGCTTTTGTTGCAAAAAATTGTTTGAAAATTAATTTTTCACTCAATGCGTTAAAAAGAGTTTTAGAGTTTAGTAACCTTTTAGGAAGTTTTTTCAATTTATGTTTTCTGGCGCAGATTCAAATTGACATTTTCTAGCATAACTGTTTTGAACATTTGATCATGTTTAATTTTCAGGTTGCTTTATTACATAAAGCTCAGTATACATATCCAAAAGATCTCTCTGCTAGTAATGGTCGTCTACGGATTGCTTATGTCAGCAGTGATTTTTGTAATCATCCAACATCGCATTTAATGCAGAGTGTTCCTGGTTTTCACAGCAGATCTAATGTTGAGGTAATTATTCATTTTCAGATTATAATTAACTTTTCCTCAGCCACAGTTTCTTTTTGATTTTAAAATTTATGCAAAAAATTTCGTTTTTGTTAATTAAATCAGTAAAATTTAATTTTATTTTGTTAATATACATACATACACACACACATAAATGTACTGATCCTCCTAATTTCAGGTATGGTTAAAATCAGTGTCAACTGTTTAATTTTATACGTATTCTTAATGGTTTTGTCGTTTACAAACTTTTATGTATAGGTTTTCTGCTATACGCTTACTCCTGATGATAATACCAGTTTTCGTAAGAAGATTGAATCTGAAAGTGAACATTTTGTCGACCTTACACAGTATGTTTGCCATGGCCAGGCAGCTGATCGAATCAATAGCGATGGAATACATATTCTTATTAATATGAATGGTTATACGAAAGGTGCCAGAAATGAAATATTTGCTCTACGACCAGCTCCGATACAGGTTTGCCTGAGAATTTTTTAACATTATATGGTTTTTTTAAGTTAGCGTTATATCAATCCTACTGCAAGTTTCTATGATGGTTTATATCGTTAAGGAAAGTTAAAGTTTTTTTAATTTAATATGCAGATAGCATGCAATGGGAACTTCATGTAATGTAAAAATAGCATTGGTGTTTCAACATTACATTTAAAAAGGATACCATACAGTTTGTTCCCCATACTACCTATAAATGTATAGCTTATTAGATCTTATCCAATGACCGGCTTACACTTTTCTTTATTTCTTCAAAATTATTCTGAAATAAAAGTTACTTATTTATTTTTTAACACATTTTCAAGTTAATTACTCCTTCTTTTATTTCTTCACTAACTCTTCTTATTAGCATTCACCATAATTTGCTTTATAACTTTGAATTGATCAAATATTATTAATTTCTGGTGTCTTACAAAAGTTCTTTTTTCCTAGTAAGCTGAAGAAAAATACCAGATTTTCTTGTGTGAATTTATATATATGACTTTAAATCTCGCAAAAAAAAATTTATTATTATTAGTTAGAATATAGCTTTGATTGTGCTGAAATTTTTTATAGTGCTTGAAAATATTCTTTCCTTTAATTTGGGTGTGTGATTTATTTTAGAAATGTTACGATTATATTATTATGTTTATTTCTATGACTTATTTTGGGAATTTTACCATAGTTTATTTACTTTTTTCTTTTTTTTTTTTTTTCAAAATTTGCTTTATATAAATAGCAATTTTTTTCAGGTGATGTGGCTGGGCTACCCAGGAACTAGTGGTGCTACATACATGGATTATATAATTACAGACCGTGTTACTTCACCTCTCCAGTATAGTGATCATTATTCTGAGAAATTTGCATATATGCCTCATACATTTTTTGTTGGCGATCATAAACAAATGTTCCCTCATTTAATACGAGACGTCACACACGAAAAACGGAACGAAACAACACTCACGCAAATTAAATTTGAATCGGAATTATCTGTAACAACAAGTGCCGCTGTTTCACAATATATTGACGAAAGAATCGAACGTCGTAAAGAGGAAGTAGCCGGTACCAAAGATAGTGGGGAGAGGGTACCAGAGCAAATTCCGCAAATGACGAGAGCCACATATGGTCTTCCAGAAAATGCATTTGTATATTGTAACTTTAATCAATTATATAAAATAGACCCTGCCACATTCGAATCATGGTGTAAAATATTAAAAGCTGTACCAAATAGTGTATTGTGGTTGTTGCGCTTTCCACAAGTAGGCGAATCTAACGTTAAAGCTCAGGGTGTTGCGCATGGTGTCAGCGAAGATAGAATCATATTTTCAAACGTCGCTCCGAAAGAGGAGCACGTGCGCCGTGGACAATTAGGAGACGTGTGCTTAGACACGCCTCTTTGTAATGGGCATACTACTGGAATGGACGTTTTATGGGCAGGATGCCCAATGGTAACATTGCCATTAGAAACCCTTGCTTCTAGAGTTGCTTCTTCACAGATGCATGCATTGGGTGTGAAAGAATTAGTAGCGAAAAATAGGAAAGATTATGAAGATATTGCCGTTAAACTTGGAACAGATGCGGAATAGTAAGTATAAAAGTTTATTTTACTGATCTTTTTGGCTAAGTAGTAACTACTCTAAGATTTGATAAGCCGAAGTATATACAAATTCCAATGTAATATATTGTTAAATATAAACCCTATAAAATAATATCTGCTTTTAGCACGTATATGCCTTAAAGTGTTGTGACAAATGAAGAATTAAACAATTAGACGTTGAATTCTTTCCGTTCTAATATTTTGATGGTGTTCTGTTTTTCATTCATTTACTTAACATTGGTAACGCGTACATAGTTATATATGAATATAATAAATAAACAAATAGACCATCAATTTTTTTAAAGGTATGTGAGTTTGTTCTATAAGTAGATGTTGCTTGCAGGTTTATTACGAAAGAAAGCTTTCTAATTTTTCCCTGACGAATTCATGGGGTTTTTCATAAAATAATTTTTCTTTAAGGAAATTTAAGTGTAGCAAGAGAGTTGTTCTAACGAATACCCTCTGTCTGGAATATAAACTAATTAAAAGTGTATTTTTTGTTTTCTTTTTAGCTACACAAAGATCAAACTGAAGGTTTGGGATGGTCGTTTACTATCACCGTTATTTAATACACAAAAGTATACATTAAATCTCGAAGGACTTTATTATAAAATGTGGAGGAGGTTCGAAAAAGGTTTAGATGCGGAGCATGTCACTGATATTAATGAATGAATGCATTTTATATGTTAATCGGAAACATCTTTGTACAGAATTAATTACATAATTAAACTATTATATCAATATCAATTGTCGCAATTTAAGTCTTAATACTTATTTGATGGGAAAACCTAAGTATGGAGCTTTTAAACAATTTTGAATTCCGTCCTTATATCCTGTCATTTATCTTAAAAAACCGTTCATTAAATTTGAATTAAGTCTTAAGAACATAATGCAAGAACACTAACTGTTTTAAATCCTTGAAAAAAAAAATATATCGTTCTCTTTTCCCAGATATTGTATTTTAAACCTAAAATCAGCTGTCTTATAATTTTCTCAAAATCGTTTTATTATTAACCTTTCCAAATTTTGCATGAAGTAAAAGGACCATATTGGGAATCTTTTGATCCATATGAGCACCTGTCGAAGGTTCCTAAATTTGCTGAAAATATATTATTAGCAAATATTGCTATTAAATTGGGCATGTCGGTTTTCAAGACGTAATTAAGCGTAGAACCCAAAATAACGTGGTTTTTGGGCCTAAAAACAACATTGAAATTTTGCTAAAATCCTTTCGTTAGGTTAAAGGTCTATATCTCACTCCACATCTTATCGCCACCTGCTGAAATTTCTTATTTATCTGCATTTTTATCCTTGTTGTTTTTTGTTTTATCATCGTGTCTTGTAATTTTCATAGTATGTGTATATTTCTTTGTGGCAGAATAAATACTGACTTACTTTCTTTGCTAAAATATGTAACAATATTAAAGGAAAGAGGGAAAAATGACACCTGCGAAAATGATTCCCTCCAATTATTATTAAAATGATAACGAACTGTAGTGGCTAATCTACTCCAAGAAATTAAAAAAAAAAAAAAAGAAATTTGACAATTTATGATTAAATTTATGGCTTGTTAAAATTTATTTTTGCAGGTATCAATTTTTTTCCTTTCTTTTAATATTCTGTTACATATTTTAGCGAATAAAGTAAGTATTTGTTCTGTCACATACAAATATACACATCCTATGGAAAAAAAAAAGTTGAAAGCATAATCAAGTGTAAAAATACTATAAAAAAAACTGTTAAAAGTAATGTAAAAAAAAAATCAATAGACTCCTGCTTCATACAGGTTTTTCTAGTTAGAAGTTGGAGTATACCAATAAGCGACTTTTAAAGTTTTGTAGCTACTACTTAAAGCTACTATTAGCTTAAAGCATGGAGAAGACGAAAACCATTATTTTGAAGTAAGTTTTGGAGGGTTTCAGCTCATAACCTTTATAAATATAACAAAACCCAATATGACATTAAAACTTCCGCACAAAAGCTTTTTATATAATAAATTAAGTGGTAAATCCAAAACAAACCTTGAGCTAGGCGTCGTAGCAAAAATCCCTTCGCTGTTTTATTTGTCCCAAGATAATGCCTATTAATAATGGATGCTCGTAACTTAAAGTTTCTCACACGTTTAAGAGTTGGATCTAGTCATTTAAACGAGCGTAAGGATGGGCATAACTTTACTGATCCCCTAGTTCCTATATGCAATCGCGAAATCTTAAGAGTCTGAAACCACTTCCTCTTACGCTTTCCTTTGTTTACTCTTAATAAAATACTCCTCCTTGAAAACATTAATTGGAAGTATTTCAAATCTATGATACTAATATAATGTATATGTTACTTTATGGTAATGAAAAGTTTGACTTAGACAATAATCTATCGATTCTTAACAAATCTTTCTCTTTTCTAAAAGCATCCGAGCGATTTGACCGGTTTTTTCTTGAGAATGATCTCCTCTTTGCTTATCTTATTTTTTTTCTTTACATTTCATTAATTTAGTGGTAATTAGGCTTGTCTAACGCATGTTTTGTTCACCGTTTTTAAAATCGTTTGTAATTTTGTGTTCGAAGAAAATAAAAAAATTTTGATGTGTTTCATCCGAAATGGGGAGGCCCATCAGAATTCAAACAATAAGTTAGGCAATTTAAGTAGGTTAATAAGTTAGAAAATGAAGAAACGTGGAAAATCTCTCCAAAAAAAATCAAAGATGATTGCCCATTGCTATGGTAACTGAGGATATGCCTAAAATATAGGTTCCACACTGAAATAAATATCTGCTCAGTAAATACATTTCAGCAGTTGAATTTTACAGCTCATATTGCTATTAGGTGTACAAAGTATTAGAGCCAAAAAATTTTAGTTTTTCATTCTCTCCGCGGCGGAGTTAAAATTAAGGATTTTGAAATTAGAAACCGGTTATGTAATAAAAATTGATCTAGATGATTACCCAAAAAACCACATACAACATTGTAGGAATTAATTAGTTAAACCATCCCTTAAAATTTTATTAGAAAGCTTAAGCTGTTCTTGAGAAATTCATTCCGACGTTCAAAAATGTTAGTTGTGAAAAATCGTGAAAGAGATTATATAACAAGAAATATAGAACACATACAGTTCTACCTATCCTTAAATAAATAACTCAGAATTATTATAAAAACCACCAGGTACATACATTGACAATTCAATTTCATTAGTTATATCCACCGCTTTGTGTTTTTTGGCTCTCAATTGTCGCTTTAATTTATTTAGGTGATCATTTCTATATTAACATTTGTGCACTCGCTTATCATTTATTTTGCTACATCCTTTCAACGTGTAAGCACATGGAACCATACCAAATTTTTCATATGTTAATATGGTTGACTTCCTTTCCTTATTATTTAAACATAACTTTTATAAGTCAAATTTAGAACTTCAAGGTAATCATCTCCGATCTCGTCTTGATTTTCAACGAAATGATTTCCTTCATCAGCAAAAAAATTTTCGATGAAATCAATTGCTTGTGTTTCTATCTATCGGCATACCTTATCTTTGAATTTCTTAAATATGGACAGCAGTCTTTACACTTGTTATTTTTGGCAATCCCTGATACCAATTATTCATATCCGAAAAAAACCTGTGGAGAAATTGTACACTACTATCTTAACCAAATATTTCTACAGTTTTACTGATTATGATAGCATTGATATATATATATATTTGTAATAAGGTAATTGCATCCTTTATTTTGCGTTTTTTTAGCTGGAATTTGTGATTCGCATCTAGATTTATGTCTAAATTTTCAGTTGGGTCAGTCTGTGTAGAGGTGAAATGCTGTAGAAAAATTTAAGGTAAATATATCTGGGTATTACCACTGTGAGCATACCAACGTTAAACATTCTACTAAAATAGCAGTTGAAAAATATAACAGGCGATCATGTTCAGGATGGCTTTATTGCGGGCAGATTATGAGATTGGTAATTTTCTATGAAGGAACAGCTTGACTTTTTCATAAGCGATTGGTTTATGTCAGTTCACCTCGATTCCTGAAAAATAAACGCGGCTTTTCATTCACTATAAAAAAAACCTTTAGAAAATCAAATCTTATGAAAAATAAGCTCAACCAAGGTTTTTCGCACATGGTTCTCGGGTATTTAAAATTCAAAATATTTTTTTTAGCTTAAGAATCTAATAATCCAAGCAATTCCAGCACAGAGCTCTTGCAGAAAAATGATATTCTTTTAACTCAAAAAAAAAAAAAGGTATAAAGTATTGCTTGGTATGTATTATTATTTATTACGAAGTTAGTAACTTCTTAGTCTTAAATCAAATTGAAAACCTTTCAGAACATGATTATAACATGAAAAAAGCCATGTTTAATTTCGAACTTATGGTTTGCAAGACCTGAGATCGTGCGACCCGTGTGTTTACGCAAAAGGTAAACTTTGCAAATCATGTAAATCTCAATCCTGATGACTAGTTTAGAGTTTCTTTGAACCCAATCACTTTTCTGGTTTGAGCTCACTTCATGCAAAAGTGAATAGAATTTCAGATCCGGTTTTAAAAACCGAGTTTGCGAATTTTTTTTCTTTCTGTGCAAACACTATCTATTATCAAAGTCTGCAGATACGAAACAAACTACATGTAAACTAATTTTGTTTTTCGACTTTGGATTTAAGTTTTTTTTGTTTCACATCTCGATGCTAAAGCAAAACGCGGACACGCTAGATCAAACTTAAAATTGAACATAAACACAAAATTTTTGATCATAAACTTTATAAATCAGTGGTGCCAAAATTTTGAATCTTTTCAACCTAAATAGAAACCATATTGATAAACCCTGAGTTAGCTATTGAAATTCAGGTTATTGTGACGTCATAAGAGGCTAACCTAGGGATTTTAGTAAGTCGAACATTTAATTTGAAAGTTAGTTCGATATATACCACTTTCGAATAGACTTCTGTTAATATCGATATCGTACATAGGATATTATTTATTCTTTAACATCTATGCAAGAAAAAGTTTGGTATTTCACGTTAGATTAACCAATTATTTCGGTGAAAATAGTTTTTAATAAACCAAATAATAAAAATAAATATACTAAATCATTCGGATTCTTTAGAAGTATAATTCCAGTAAATCCAAAGACAGACAAAGCTAATTTTTATATTTAATAGCATCGGCAAATTTGCTATCTTAGCAAATATACGATTATTGAGCTGCATTTTGATAACTTTGGTAGCAAGAATAAACTATTTTCGTCCTTGAAAGTATCTTGTCTGAATTTTTTGAGACTAAATCAATTTCCTGATCTTTAAAAAATATAAAAAGTGAAATTGAGATTAGACCATCGGATAGATTTTGGGCAAAATATCGAAAATTTCATGTAACTCACTATTTCCACGATATTTTATTTACTTTGCTTTATAATGATACATTTAAGTTTCAGCATTTTTATATTTCCAGTATTTATTTGCAAATTTAAAATATTTTGGGTGAATAAAGGCTCAACAAAGCCAAAAATTTTTTTTATTTATGTGGAAAAAAAAAAAAAAAGAAAAAATATATACGTTTTTTTTTTTTTATAAGCATAACGTTTATAAGCATATTCAGGCTCGGGTACACTAAAAGAATAAGCATATCAGCGAGCCTTGATCTAAGTTGTCATTAAGCATGTTTGAAAAAATAAAAAAATAGTGTATTGCATATGTTAACACCTTAAGTGTTTTTGCCGCATTATATAACCAAAAATCGTTTTTTAGGTCGCCTGATCATTTAGAATGTCGCAAATGTGCAAATGCAAATAACGAAAACACATGGCAATACATAAATGGTCCATGATTTCATGCTCAAACATCAAGTGTAACGTAAGCGAAAGTGTAAGGTGAAAGTGTTTGAGTAAACCTCTGTGAATGAATTGACGATGCTTGAAATG
>JAUZNK010059988.1:0-15007 GCA_035046665.1 Euphysa ruthae
ATAGCTGAGTAAGATGTGTCCTTGTTTCATTAAAAAACATGTGAGCTGAAAAAAGTTATGCGCATAATTGTTTTGACTTTTATATTATTTGAAGCAATTTTCTTTCAGAAATTTTTAAAAACTTCTTTCCAAATATTATCTGCGACAATTTTCCTCAAAAAATAATCCCCGAGATCTTTTTTCAAAACATAAACTTGAATTTTTGATAGAATCATTGTGTTAAATAAGTAATGCCAAAGTAAACGACACCATGATACATGTTGCACTTTTTTGTGAAAACATAATAAACAATAAAAGCCAGCCACCTACAAAGCTTCTTACAAATGTGTCAAAATATTTCCTTTCTTGAAAGAGAATCAACCATATCATAGCTATCAAGAAGACAAAGTTAAAGTTATTATACAATGGAGGGGATTGTCAGTAATCCACTTTCTTTTTTGGCAGCCATGTTTCTGCTGAAAGCCACTGCTTTTACTTTCTTAGAGGCGACTTTGTTTTTTCGTAGAGTCTTTTGAAATCGTTCGCATATTGGTTCATGTCATCCCTTAGCCCTAGTTACCCTTTCTTTATTTTATTAACCTTTTCACTCCTGAAATCAGCAGCATGGGCCAAAATATCTGGAGGTTAAATGCCATTTAAAATGGAAGTGATGTCACAAATAAGAAAACTTGCTAATAAAAAACCGAAATCAATGATCAAAAGAAAGCAAAATATAGAACAATTTGTTTTTCAGGGTCCCAAGCTAACTTAATTAGTTTTAGAAAGACAAAGTTTTATTGCCTAGTCATTAAAAATTTTACCTGAATATTCAAGTTTTGGATATCAAATTGATGAGTGATAGCTAAAAGGTTGTGCACTTGTCTATCTACTCTAATAAAGAGGGTAAATGACTATTCTAATTTCTATAATTTTCAATATAAATTCTTAATTTATTCTTGGCAATCTTCTTTCGATTATTTACGCTGCCTTCAAAAAAAATAAGATGACAGATACGAATTTTTGAATTTTCTAGTAAACGACGGCCCGAGTAAAAAAACTATCATTTTGGTAGGAAATCAACATTTTGGTAGGAAATCAACACAATTTTTTGTAGGAAATCAACATTTTGGTAGGAAATCAACAATATGGTAGGAAATCAACACAATTTTTGGTAAGAAATCAGCAGATGCAGATTATTGTCATTATTATTGTTATTATTATTAAAAATTATTATATACATATATTAAAGGTTTATAGTTGAATACTAACATAAACCCCCTGATTAATATTACTATATGCTTAGTTGTGCAATACCTATTAATTGAACTTACTTGAACTGTTGTAAAGATAAACATAACTCCGAACTTGTCAAGCAGTTGTGTGTGTATTTCGTAAACTCTCATTCGTACAATCAATAATAGGTCTCTTTAAAAAGGCTGAACAATCATTTACAGCAGATGTATATAATATAGCCAATTCTGATAATATCACAAAACATAGTAATATCAGTTTTCAAATAATATGCTTAGTGAGAGAGAATCATAGAAATATATACAAATGTCAAGTTCATTTAACGCATTTCAGATTTTTTGCAAAGATTTGTTCGCTATTAATTTAAATCGAGTGTTTATATAAAATCAGCATATTATATAAGATGAAGTTAAAACTTGAATATTGACAATTATCTCACAATTATTCAAACCTGAAAGTAAGTATGTTGCAGGTCCATGATATTAAGATATCATTGACGCTATCATAGATATGAAAAATAAATCTGTAACATATTAATTCTATTAAATAAAATACACAACAAAATAATTGCAAATCTTGTATTGCTCTATCTTAGAAAAATTTATGCATAAATTATAAATTAAACTTTAATAGTTTGATTTTCAGTTACCATTTTTATTTGTAGCCCTTGAGAACTTCCTAGAAAAAATTGCATAAACAATTGAAGCTAACATAACTCCTGCTACTGATATAAGTATTAAGGTACCGAACTGTGTAGGGTGTGGCAACAGAATCGTCAGCAAGCTTATTATTAGTTCTAAAGCTGAATTAATAGATGTTTGTACCCCACCAACTACACCACGCTCATTCTCAGGTACATTTTCTTGTTGTATTTGAGTTATAGAAAGATCAGCTATCCACAATCCAGTACGAGAAAACACAATCGAAAACATGATAAGCAAAATGGATGTTTTTGCATTTTCATAGCTTTTGATATTAGTTGAACTGAGAATCAAATCTTTCTTTCCGCTGACTTCTAAATTATATGTGAAATTTGATGATTTTTGATTAGAAGGCAACAAATTACTAGGGCTGCCTGGTGCCCACACGGCTGCCACGCACAAGATAAGAACTGTGATCTGCATGGTTAAGCCAATTTGCCCAGTACGAACAATTCCGAATTTCTTTCTAATAAAAGGGAAAAGAAATGTTCCTAACACTCCAAATATTGAAGCTAAGCCATAAAACATACTGACGTAAACTGGTTTGAGTCCTTGTAATATAGCAAAACCAGTTGTCACTGTACTAAATCCAAGAACTGTAAAGTATAACATTCCTAACGCAGTTCCAGCTAATACTACTCTCTGGTTATAATACATGAGCCAGCCTTTTATTATTGATTTAAAACCTGTCAAATTTCGGCTAAAAAACAACTTAATTTTTTCAAAATTTGATATCTCTATATTTCCAAGATTTTTATACTCTGATGTATCAGCTGAAATTTGTTTAATAGTTAGTTCAGGTGAAATATTGTATATATGTAGTAATTGAAAATATTCGGCAAACATTGAAAATATATTCCACCCACATATGGTTATAATTCCAGCCAAAGAAGAACCCAGCGATATTATTGCACCGACAGTTAGTGGAGCAATTACGTTTAATACTAAATCAATTGCGCGCAATCGTGCGTTTAAAGTAGCTAAATACGCTTGATCATTTCCGCATATGACCACGACCCAATCTTTCGATATTGCCACTTTTAATCCTTGCGAAGCCAAGTCAGCAATAGCCCCAGCAATAATAACAAGCGCGCGTATTAGTATTATTAATTCTAATTTGTTGGTAACATCGAACATTAATATGAGGATACATATTGCTGAGCCTATTATAAGAAGATATTGTGAAAATATCATTATTTTAACAGCTTTCATTCGATTGTTTCTATCAATCCAGTCCCCAACCATTGGTAAAAATAAAACGACCAATCCAGTTACAGACATGCGGTAAACTGCTGATAACGCTAAGGAGCCAGGTGTTATTTCAATTAGGTAGAGACCTACTGCAAAGTTCCACATCCGATCTCCAAATGAAGAAAAGAAAAAGCAAATACTAAGAAGTGTACCAGGATTCATAGTTGTTATATCTAAAAAAGATATACTTAATTACATTTTATATTTTACTTTAAACTTAAGCAAGGTGATCAGTCGCTAGAACGCTCTTAAAAATTTTATATTAAAAGGTTGTGTATTGGTCGGTTATTGCACTTTTAGAACAACGGTTACACAACTAATTTTAGAACAGACGGTTACACAATTATTTTTATATACTGGCTATTAAAAATAGAATTTATTTAATGATCTGCGACAGATATTATTATCTCAATTCTTCTTTGATTGCTCAGACTTATTCATTTAATTTTTGTTGCAATGAAAAATTTTATAAATATTAGTTTTTATTTCCTAATCTAATTCTTATAGAACATTTAATAAAGCTCACCAAACTACACCACTAACGGCAAAACATCAAACTAAATCTGTGCGCCAAAACAAGATAATACTTAACAAAATCAAGATTAGTACCTATTTATTTACAATATCCTTGATTATAAAAAAATGTATAAGACTATTAAAAACACACTCAGTTGATCAGTTCTATAGATTAAGTTTTTTAGGACTTCAAAGCAACTTCAATGTTAGTTATTAAGAAGAGTTAAGTAGCAAACAATAAATAATTGTTGTTGTAAAAATAAAATTTCAGATTAGCAAAATAGGAAATTTTACATTTTTTGCTCTATTAAAAGCTTCTTTTTTAACTTTTGTTAAGCAGATTTCCACACAAAAAAAAAAAAGTATAATATACCTGAATAATTACGCATACTTGCATAGTTATGCATATTCGCTTAGAATTGCAAAAATTCATCGCATCATAATAAGAGCTGATGTATAAAACATTTTAACAACCAATTAAATAAAAAACGAAATGACATTAGGCAAAGCCAAAAAGCAGGCTTATTTTCGAACCAATAGTAAAGCCTATAAGCATACCAAAAAGTTAAAATGGGGATCAAAACAATCAAACAAACTAATATTCTTCAGTATGTTGGGAGTAAGCGTGTCAATTAGAAAGCCACTAAAGAAGCCAATACGTATACTATTAAGCATTCAATAGTAAGCCAATGAACGGTCCAATAAGCAGTCCAAAAGCTCGTTATTGAGCCGACATGTAAGCCATACGTAATACAATAGATAAGAAATTAAAGAAAGCAATGAAAATTTTAATAAAAAAAAAAACTAATAAGATTTCCAATAAAGAGTCAAAATAAAGCGAGCCCTCGATAAGCATGTAACAAGTTAAGCCGATTACCATGGCAAAGTGGCATGCCGAGTAACATAACAATAAACTAGAAATCAAGCAAACCAACAAGCATGACAATAAGTTAGCCAGAAAGTAAACCACCTAAAAAGTAAATAAAATATCTAGCCAGCAAGCCAATATCCAAACCAATATGAAACAAATAAGACGCAAGTAAGAATTGATGCTTTAAGTTAATATGAATGTTATTAACCAAATAGAAAATGAAATAGATGTGTAAAAGCCAGATAAGTTAGATACATGCCAAAATAAAAAGGACAAATATAAAGTCAATAAACTCACAGATTAGTGTTTTATTTATTTCCCATATCACTTTAAGCGTCGGGGTTTTTTTCTTTTTTGTTTTTTTTTTTTCATAACAACACAAATAATATGAGAGTTATTTTTTAAAAAAGTGTGTTTTTGCTTAATATTTGAAAAGTGTCTAGATATTGTCCTTAAAGTGGGTTTTAAACAATTAATATAATAAATAAGGAAGATAACATGTTACCAATCATAAAAAAACCAACACAAAAATCTAAAACATTTTCTCTGTGTGATAATGCTCAAAAATGTTTGTGTCTTCTCCCGTGTAGATCATCAAATTCCAAATGCACTCAGGAGTTTCGTACGTGTACATAGTTTTTATTTAAACGCCCTTTTCAAAGCAGAAGAGATTCATCGACAGGAATGTATCTGCAAAGCGTCAATAATGATTTCTAGCGACCATCGAGATAATGGTACTTCGATTTAATTTTTGCATCCTTTTCATATGTCTCACCTAATATTAACTAATGTAAATATAATTTCTAATCCAAATATATTCTATGATAGCATGCATTTAAGACCTCCTGGTGCCTCCCATAATTTATTCAACGTATAATACAAATAAATTTAAGGCTTAACTATAACACGTCGGTAAAGGGTTGATGCTATCTATAATCGGATATAATGAGAAATGAACGGTCAACGATACATATTTGTTTATAATGGAATATACCGTACTATGTGTGATGACTTTGAAAACATTTTATCCATATTGTTGATTGATTGATTGAAGTACAGATTAGATTAATTTGCAATATATGTACAGAGTTCCTCAATTATCAAAAATTAAATTATTTCTAATGGGTGGCCATTATTTATTTCACCGGCTAGAAGCTAGGCATACCTTTTGATACCCACTATAGTTAAACTAATTCATTCTTTTTCTACTGGGGGCTCCTTCTCCCAATGACGCATTTTCTTTCACGCTTTCTTCTTTTTGTCTAAGTACTCTCTAAACGGAGTTTGAGATCTTGAAGCAGCAATTTGGAAGCAGAGGATTATCAAAAAACTAATTCACCTTAAAAATCTAAATTATAATCGTCTATAATAAGTGATTCATCCGTTTCTGAATTAATGACCAAATGACCAATTCTTCCTTATCATCAGAAGAGGAACCATTCAAAGATGAAAGATCAGAATCATTATTTCAGGACAGAATCTGTGACTTTTTCTGCAGAAAGTTTTTTCACTGCCATTTGTATTTTTTAAAAAATGCAAAATATGTGCTGAATGGGTGTTACCTGGATTTGAATCTGGAACCTTACGGTTGGGTAAGCCACTCTGAAAGCTATTATGAAATTTATACAGGAAAGTAGTTATTATATACAAAAATACATTATAAATTCATAACAAAATAAGAAACCATATTTGACAATAACTGCCTTTTCATTTGATTTAATTTTATTGATGGTGCTGAATTTGAACCGAATCAATCAAAAATTTAAGACGAAATTTATTCTCAGTAAGGATTTTTTACGCTACAAGTATAAAGATACGTTGAAATGCTGTTAGATTTTTTTTCTTCCTTCTTTTATCCAGTATTCACAAATAATGAGTCCTGAAAAAAGGGTAAAACAGGTATTATGCTCTGATTGGGATTACCTAGTACACAACATACTTATATATTATATATTTCCGCGCCCATTGATTTCAGCAATATTGTTTTTGGACGTCGCGTTTTTTTTATATGGAATATAAATACCATTAAATATCTAATAATTTTATATTTTCGTATATAAATTTAACTTCTTGAGTGATTTTTGGTACAAATTTATCTCTGTCTATTACTAAATGGTAGGAATAACATATTCTCTTCACAAAAATAAATTTTTAAAAAAAATCGACAATGGTTTTATCAATCACAAATTTTACAAACCACCATGCAGTAAAATTATACCTTTTTAAATCTTATTTTATTTTATGAATATCTAATTCATAAGCTATTATTGTTCAGCATGAGTAATCTACTCTTATTGTACTAATTTATCGAAGAAGTATCACAAAAACAGTAATTAGGTTTCAATTCCGGCATGGGAGTAAATTCATTTGTCACTGCTCGAAGTGTTTCTTATGAAATCTGCTAATAAGATTAACTTTTCCTTACCACAAAATATCCTTACCAAAAAGGAAAATGAAGAATACATAAGAGTGGCCTGAAAAACTTTGATGTAGTCTTATAATGTAGAAAAGTGATTGTTTCATCATTTGCTACTGTGCACAACAATTTTTTATGTGATAAACTCAATTTAAAATTTATTGCAGTTCCAAGGCTACGTTTATATTTAACAATGTTTATATTTAACAACGATCAACGCATTTATTCATGACAATAGTGACTTGATCTGTTATCCTGAAAAGATTCACACAATTTTTCAATAAAGAAATTAATTAAATTCATTCAGCTATTTCTGAAACTTAGCATCGTTATTATTCTCAAATGTAAAGTACTTGTCAGTAATGCTACAGATAAATGTCGTATTTTTATAAAAACATTTCTTTTTCAACAAATAATGAATGTTATGACACCAAAAGAAACTTCTTAAAGCATTCTAAGTGATATTTTTAGCAGAAAACCAAAAAAACATAATGTTAAAATTTATTTCTCTTGGAGGATTATTGAAAAATTTTATTGTCTAAACAGCCCTCTCATGTTCAAATTAATCTATTATGTTTTTTACTGACCAAAACTTATAAAACCCAAAGAAAAGAGATATTTTTGTATATTAAATATAGTCAACTGATATGAAATATCGTGTCTCCCTTCCATTGCTTTTATAAATAGTTCCTCCATATGAAGACACCTTTAGGATAAAAAAAATCGTTTCTGGTATCTATATATAAAAAAAAAAAAAAAAATTTTAAAGTGAAATTTAAAACAAATAAATTGACTTCATTTTTAAATCTTGACGTCTTCAATAATATTTCAAGATATTTTTATTGATAACTGATCTACTTGTCGAAACAAGCCATGGCTCCAAAAATAAAGTAAATTGCAATTTTCTATCGAAAGTTATTTACAGTTGAATTTACAAGCATTTTTAATGTTTTGGCGGCTGTGCGGAAGTCAGGGGATAAGCGAGTATGGGGGTGGCTTAAATTTTTTTTTTACCATTCATCGACTAGACAAATTTTTGGACTTCTGCTAAAATTTCAGTCTGATATCTTTTAAAAGGGAAAAGAACCCAATAGCTCTCAATATAAATAGAGGAGTTGAACTTAACCAGTTAAGATTATCAGGATAGTTAAAAAACTTTTAAAGCCTTTCTAACGTGCAAAGCTATGATAAAATCAACATTTAACTACTTTTCTTTAATGAATAATAATTATTAACAAAGGTTTTTGGAAAAAACTATTGAGTGTGGATGTTCTTACTAGAAGAAACTCCATAGAATTTAAAGCTAATAGTTATTCAAAAGGGGATAAAAATTTCTGTAATATGTAATCTGTAATATTTACCCTTAAATGTTTTTAGTCTGAATTATTCATTAAATTCCACACCAGGCATCTATACTGCATAAATTTAGAAATCAATCTTCAATGATGTTCAAAATGTTCATGTTAAAGATATCTTTTGGTAAGAAAGCAACGCTCGCTTTGTCAACACTATATAATGTAACACAACTAACTAAGCCTTCACATAAAATTTATTTTATCAATTAGGAGAGTGATTGCAAAAAAAAGATGCGTATCGATATGAGAGAAAGAATTTGACGTCAGCTAAAAAATTCATTACATTATCATTACATTAGCATAGAATGATTCAAAACAAATGAAATATTTATATATTTATCACAAATAAATAATAAAGATATTTCTTGCGTTTGAATGAAGAACTTATCAAAAATTCATTTGTTGGTACCTTTCCTTTGCACAAATTAAAAAGTGATGCGAATGTCATAGTAAATACACAAAATTAGTAGCACTACATAACAACTAACTTAAAATTAGTTGAAATTTGAATGTCAAAAGCTTGGAACGATTGTAGTTCAGAAAGACAATCATGATATGGCTATAAACGTTCTAATCTATAATTCAGAAATGCATCACCCGTGTTCATTTTATTGCTCGCCCAAATAAACCAATATATTATAAGCGTTTTGCAAACAAAAAAATGGTGAAACTAATCATTCATTTAAATCTAATAGATTATTGAGATGATAACTCTTCATAAATTAAAACTATTGTAATATTTTTAAATGGCATTAACCCTAATAACACTTATGACACACATAGGCGTTTACGGTAGTTCCGTATCACCCATATATACGTTTTTATAGATAAGCTTTTAATTTTTCATTTATTTGTGAAACTATAATAGCTAAACCTAAACTGACCGTGCTATTGAAAAACTTGTGAAATTTCCATACAGACCCAACCATTTTGGATATGCGGTAACAGAAATTGAAATCGTATATTGTTATGAAAATGTAATGTAGAAAACAGTTTTTTTTCCTAAAACTAACCTGAACTAACTGACTAAAACTAACTTGACTATCTAATTGAAAACATATCAGATAATGAAGTAAAACTATATGAAACAGACTCTGATTTTAGTAGTAAGTGTTATATTTCTTTACTTTTATTGTAAATCTATGGGTTTATTTGTCATTTCTAGTGTTTGTGTCTGTGTATTGCTTTATTTTGATTACATGTTATAATTTTTTGGTCGTTTCTTTTCCTCTAGAATTCTGGAACAAGGGTGGTCACACCCCACCCTACATTTCATTGAAAAATTTCGCCGCACCTGGTTTAATTTTTCTTCTTTTATCGTTCAACGATTGAATAACTTTCATCGGTAAAATATTGGAAAATTATTAAAAATAGAGTTTAAAATGTTTTGACACATCTTGCTATTCTTTTATAAGCCTAATATAGTGCAAAATTTAGGAGTACCAAGTAAAATTCGTTAAAAATCAAGAATTAAATAGATACATACTAAATTAGTAAAGTAAAAGAAGTTATTGGTACTCACAAAACATATATAAACAGAGAAGAGACAATAAGAAAAGCTTGTGAAAAATCCACGAAACAATTATTTTTAAACTACTCTGTTTTAGAAATGAAATTGAAAATATCTCTTAGGCTGTTTTATGAGATCACATTGATCTCTTACCATGTTTTATAAATTAGATCACAATGTTCTCTTACGCAGTTTTAGAAATAATTCAACAATCATATCTTAAGCTATTTTTGAAATGAGATCACAATGATCTCTTACGCTGTTTCAGAAATCAAATTACAATGATCTTTTAATATGTCTTGTATGTTTCAAAAATTTTCTTATTTACCTTGACTTCAGTGCCCAACCAATGCTTATATTTTAAATATTAATTTTCACCCGATTGATTCATTTTTAAAAACTGTTAATCTCTTTTCATAAGAATGGAATCAGCCAAAATCCCACTTTTTTTCTAACAATCTCTTCATCGCATCTTTGAAGATTAAATTAAATGTAAAAAAAATTAGATCCTTCAACTAGTATAAAATATGTTGGAGTTTTGATTGACGAGCACTTGTCATAGAAATCACATACCGATGAAATTATTAAAAAACTAAGCAGATCAAATAATATTCTTTCTAAAATAAGTTACTGTGTTAATAGTAAGACTATTCTTTCACTTTATTTTGCTTTATTCTCACCTCATATGTGTTACTGCTGTCAGATTTGGGGTCAAAACTATAGTCGATGTATAGATAATATTTATCACTTCAACGTACTGCATTTGGAATCATTAACTTCATGCCGTTTCGATCTGAAATTTCTTTGGGTTTTCATAGTTGAAAAGTTCCACTGTTGACCTATAATTTACGCGTTAGCTGCCTGTTGATATGAGTGTTAATCAGGGTAATGCTGCACTTGAATTTAAATTCTGCAGTAGACCCAACCTAAATTACATGTCTGAAATCTTTATAATTTATGAAAGTAGAAAAATCCCTCTACGCAAAAGATAGGGAAAAAAATTGTCTGTCATCAAAAGCGCCCTTAAAAGCGCCCTTACACAGAACATGCATTCCAATGAAATAAAATCAATCACCAACTATATCATTATTAAACAAAAACAATTCTACGGATATAGTTTGCAGACCTAATAAATATTGACTATAATTTTGGAAAAAAATATTTCTCTTCTTTATTTTTAAATTTTACGATTTTTTTTCTTTTTTTTTTACTTTTTTTTTACCATACTTTGCCTAGATCAATTACTATGTTTTTGTATGAGATGTACTGATAAATGAAGTTTTATTCTTATTTTATTTTATGATATACTATTCTTTGATAATATTTGTTATACTACCTAAGAGTCATGCGAAATGTTAATATAATTTTTTAATAAAGAAAGTTAACAAAATTTTCTTATAATATTAATAAATTTTGATATAATTTCTATGCTATTTATTTTAGAGTAAATAAACTATATAATAAAAATGTAGTAAAACAACATTACATAATCGATAGTAACCTGCTACTGAAAAAAGCTCCTGAGATTTTATGTGAATAAATTGTAGTAATTGCCTGAAAATAAAAGAAATTTTAAATTGAAAATGGACGCACTAAAATCATTGAAGCAGCTTGTATTTCAAAAGAGATAGTTAGCGGTCAGAAAAAGATAAGTCTTTCAAATACCATATAAGCAATGTATAAGATATTCACAATGAAAAGAAAATTGGAAAAATTAAACGTAAAAACTTTAATATCTTAAAAGTTAGTAATTTAAAATTTTAATAGAATTAACATTACATACACGAGATAACCTGCACAAACCTTAATCTGTGTTTTGATTCTGCAGGAACTTAATATCCATCCAAAAATCTCACTTACTTTCAAGGAAATTGAAATCTTTTTTTTTTATGTTTTCTATAAATTTAGTGCTAGAGTGACACACATTGCAGCACAATCCAGTCGTTTTTTTATCCTAACGCCCAAAAGCACTTAACAATGCCATCTAAGTGCACTAATTATTTATTTCTGGTAGAGGTCTGAAACTAAATAAATTATAACACGAATTTATTGGGTTAAGTCGTTTTCAGAATAAAAAAATAGGTATAACTTTAATAATGTCTTATTTTAGTTTTGATCATCATCAAAAAGTTCTCGTGAATCACCGTCGCCACTTAGATATTATTACCAGCTGAAAGTCGTTTTCTGTGGTAAACAACAGTTTAATGGTGTTCTAAAGAAAAGCCACATATAGCAATTTTCGACAAGTTTATTTGATTACACTCTTTTCAGCACTTTTTTATGTGAATCAAGCCATATTACGACCAAACTATCACGGAAACAAAACTTCTTTAGAAGAGGATTTTAATCTTGATGAAGATACAAATTACAACGGTTATGCGACAAAAAGATCGCAAATACTACAAACAGTAAAGGTTAATTCACTGTTTCAAACTATGTGTAACAAATTACAGTATGTAAGTCAAGAACTTATTACCTCTTTTAATAGAACAAGTATATGTGAGAGTTACAAAAAGTTAAAGATTAAGCTGAATATGCACTTCTTACTGGTGAAAATTATTAAACTCTAATAACAAGCCACTTCTGTACTAAGCAATTCACCTTGGCTGCAATAGATAACTTCGACCATCCTGATAAAACAAGTACATCTGGCTTGTCACGAGCTCATGATACTGGAATGACACTTTTTCATGTAAATTGCTTTACTTAGCTTCAGTTTTCAATCCATATCTTTGGGGATCGAACTCGCACTTCCGTGCCAGAAGCCAAAGTTTTAATTACTCGGCAAGATATAGTTGACTCGGCGTTCTAATATTCTCAATCAGGTTAAACCCTCGGATGTCTATCAAAAAATAAAACAAAGATGTCGACCTAAAAAGCATATAAACGCTTTGAAAGCTACCATGTCAAAATACACAATAAATTAATTTCGAGCGGAACGATGACGATGCCCGATTCATTCATAGTCGATGAAAGTTTCTTCTCGTCAAACGGCATTATGCAATAAAAATCGCGAGCCATCGAAGAAAAGATACATATGCTGTGTTGTGGCGAACAACAAATTGCAATATCCATATACGTTCTTTTCTGCTAGAGTGTGATAGCGTTAACTATCTCCAATATGCATTATGGACCTTGAAAACACGAGAAAATTTCCATTGGAATATCCAGATATCTACAAAAAATTCATGGAAGGTAAATTTGTTGTTAAGACAAAAAAAAATTTGAATTATGCACTAACATCTGCGATATATAAAATGGTTTTCTTTATTGAAGAACGTGGTAGTTCCTTTAAAGCTTCAGTTGCATATTGTTATAGATAAAAGTAAAAAGCTTTCAGACACGAAAAAAAAAAATAGATTTTTAATACAAATTGCAAACCAAAAAAGGTTACATAAACCACTACTTCAAAATTATTAATCAAAGAGCTAAGTCATGCACAAAGATATCTTCAAATTACATAACCAAGAATGATTACAATAACAGAACTTTACGGCTTAACAGCAAAAAAAAAACCCTTATTTGGTGGCGTCTTCATAACAAAAGTTGCTAAATTTCTTCTTATTGTAAAACTTGAGAAGAATCTTGTCAGTTTCATTAATGTATTCGAAAATCATATGAAACCGGGTTGAAACTCAAGTTTGTAAACCTAAGACTAGACTCTCTTTTATTCCAGTCCTAATTGATAAGCTTTGGGCTTTTTATACAAACAAAAAAAAATAGACAGCCACAACATCACACTCACTGGATACGTCAAAGGCGATAATAGTGTTGAAACATGCTATCAACTTGAAGATGGTATTCGTTCAGATCAACCTGACTTAAATCATGATATTGAAAAAGCTAAGGTAAGAATAATCACTCATATAGCAAAAGCCGTTCAAAATGGTTGCAAACGAATAATTGTACTATCAAATGATACAGATTTTGTTCTCTTGCTTATGTACTATGCTCATCACTTTTTCTCAAATGGTTAATTTGAATTATGGGTTCGATTTTGTGCAAGTGAAAAGACACATACCAGTGCACAAACAAGGTGAAGTAATAAATTCTGATATGTGCTCTATTATCTCAAAAGCTCACATTATGACTGGATGTAATGTTTCAAGCAAAGTTGGCACAAAGCAGTGGCTTTAAAAGCACACACTGAAAAATATTTAAACCGGTTCGGGGAAGACAAATCCTATCTCTATCTTGCAATCTATCGCGCTGAACTAACTCGCAAATGTATCCATTAAAGTTCAGGATTCCAAATTTTCGACCAGCTTCGATATGACTTATACATATACAAGAATAAACCTTTGAGCGACCTTTCACCAAAATCGCATTCTCTTATGGGACATTTAGATCGCAGCTACTACGTTATTTCCAAGCAAATTAATTTATTAGAAGTCAATAGGGTTTTGGTGGGTAACTAATTGGCGATCCAATGCTGCTAGAAAAGCAAGAACTCAAATTACTAAAAGAACTTGCAATAACTTTTGGTTGTTTAAAAGAACATGCTATAACTTGTGGTTGTTTGAAAGGACATGCAATAACTGATGGTTGTTTAAAAGAACTTGCAATAACTTTTGGTTGCTTAAAAGAACATGCTATAACTTGTGGTTGTTTAAAAGGACATGCAATAACTGATGGTTGTTTAAAAGAACTTGCAATAACTTGTACTTGTTTAAAGAACATGCAAAAACTTTTGGTTGTTTAAAAGAACATGCTATAACTTGTGGTTGTTTGAAAGGACATGCAATAACTGATGGTTGTTTAAAAGAACTTGCAATAACTTTTGGTTGCTTAAAAGAACATGCTATAACTTGTGGTTGTTTAAAAGATCATGCAATAACTAGTTGTTGTTTAAAAGAACTTGCAATAACTTAAGATTTTGCTTCAATCAAAATTAAAATTCTCAATGAATACTGGGTTTTACACTGTAAGGTTACGTCACTTACTTACGTAATATTTTTTTTTCAAGATAAAATCCTTTCTGGGCATGTCAGATCAACAGACGTTTTGTAAGCAACTTTTTAAAAATGTCGGATAATAAACCATGTTGCTCTGGAAAGCCACCAAATAGATACCCTAGTAAAACTCGAATAAAAACAATTGATGCTGTTGAAAACATTCTCAATTGGTTAGAATATGATAATTATAAAGATTCTGATA
>JAUZNK010060010.1:0-15005 GCA_035046665.1 Euphysa ruthae
TATATATATGTTCTTCCGAATACCAAAACTCATCAGATTGTCAAATTTCATTCTGGTACTCACTTGCTGATGAAAAATCAATCAAAAACAATATTGTCGTTAAAAAAGTAAATTATAAATTAATCAAAAATAACATTTTAAAACAAATTTAATACTGAATGTTTTGTAGGGAGCCATTCATAAATTTCACTTTATGAGATTTGTATATTATTGGATAATTCGGAAGAAGTTTCTTAGCTACATGTTTCTTAAATCAGAAAAACATTACCTCATGCTTACACTCAGTTATATTTAAAATATTGATTTTTAAAATTATCTAAAAACAAAAAAATTTTTTTTT
The DNA here is from genome assembly GCA_035046665.1 of Euphysa ruthae. Classification (NCBI taxonomy): domain Eukaryota; kingdom Metazoa; phylum Cnidaria; class Hydrozoa; order Anthoathecata; family Corymorphidae; genus Euphysa; species Euphysa ruthae. Next base: position 341 of record JAUZNK010060010.1, read on the forward strand.
CTTAATTTTTAAACTAATTTGGACCTGAGTTGCATAATGGAGGCTGAGAAGTAAGTTATAGCTAAACAACGACTATATTAAAAATAACACACCTTTTAAATAACAAAAATGGTTAGTGTATGTGCTAATAATGATAAAGCACTTGATTATGAAAACTAGCATGATTGTAAACTAACATCATATTAAAAAAAAAATAAATTTGTTCAGGAATAAATATAATTTCAAAAATCAAAGAAAATCTAAAAATTTTTAAAAAACTGATGAAATTATCAGGTTTTTTTTTCTATCATAATGGATTTTTGTATAGGTTAAAGGAAGCATAACCTGTTAAAAAAATAATTCAACCAATCATTTTAATCATCTTTAAATTTTTCGAGAACAACCAATGAAATATCAAAAAATAAAACCGTGGTGCACCATAAAATACCAAGAGATTCAATAAAAAAATCTAAGTTTGGAATAAAATTTGTCTGAATGTCTGAATAAAGTTTGGTACTGTTATTAATTATCAGGCTTGAAAGCAGACCCAAAATAGGTTCTTTTTACAAAACAAATATAAAAAGGCAAGTCACGGTATGCCACTTTTGCAGAAAAATGGTGAAAACCAGACTCATTCAAAGCAACATCAGTTTCACATGTTAAACTACATCCTGCACGTATAGATGTCCAAATCGGAGTGAACATTTCTTGAAATAAACGCATATATGTGCCACGCTCTTCGACTATATGTTCGAGAAAAAATAAGCAGCCGCCAGGTTTCAGCACTCTCATTATTTCCCTTAAAGTTTTCTGCTGATCAACACTGCATAAAAGTAATGTACTGACTACACAACTACAAGAATTGTCTTCAATAAGTCCAGACATATCCTCAACATTACCAACCAAACATTTATCTAAATGAACATGTTGATTTTTCTTCAGATTTTCCATCAAATATTTTTTGCAATTCTCATTCAAATCGATAGTAATAAGTTGTGTGTTTTTTGGATAAAACTGTAGATTAGAACTGCCACCAGCTCCTATTTCCAGCACTGGACCATGGATTTTTTCAGTAACTTCTTCCATTTTTGAAAAAAGTTCTTTTTTTATTGCGTTTAACTGTGAATTAAAACTGTCTTTTATAGCCATTCTATTACGATCCCATGCAAGGAAGATATTTAACAATTTGGCTGCATGTTTAAAAACTACTTCTATTTGAAGAGAAATAAAAACAGTGAAAGTAAATACAAGAAGCCAACCAACTATTGAAGCAATAACCATTGCAGTTTTAATTAATCTATAAAAACAGAATTTATAATAAGTTCAAAAAAAAAAAAAACAATAATAACAATAATAATTACAGAGATAGATCTGCTGGTATAAATCCAGGTCTCAAATAAAGAGTTTTACTCTTATACTTCATGAAAAATAACAAGTAACTACCCCAAAAATAACCAAAATTTTTAAAAAACAACATTTAAATAGCTGATCACAAATAGCAGTTTTTCAAATTGAACCAAAAACTTGGGTAAAATTATCATTTACACAAAAGAGGATACATTGTTTTAAATCCACACATTCACAATTTAGTATTCATGTATTTATACTAACACAATATTATAAAAAACTCATTGACTGTTTTTGAGAAAATATGGTTACATAATAGAATAGACAAAAGAATAGTAGGACAACGTTACAACATTGCCAAGTATCTAAAAACGCTCTTTGCTAGATTTTCAGGATGATTAAGTCCTAGATAGGAGTTTTTGACAGGTAGCCATTTGAGCTACCGCTCTTTATATTATGCTTAAACTGTATAACCAAATAAAAAAAAAACAAAAAAATTGCTAAATAATTTAATAATTTAAATTATTACTTTTATTTAAATTATAATTATTCAATTATTATTCATATAAATATTTAAAATATAAAATAAGCAAACAAAAAAATCCAACTAATTGATCTAAGCACTTTTCTTTTGAACAGAACAGTCTATTGGTTTACCTTTCTTGGTAAACAACTCTTTGCGAGCATCGTTAATGGAAACTGAAGAAGTTCCTCAGCCATATTTAAATCAACAAATCTTATGATTACCAGTGATAAAGATTCTACTTATCCAATGAATCTTTTTTGCTAGTGCATACAAAGCTATGACAAATTGGTCGAAAGCTACAGAGGTTTGTTAATTGTTAATATGGTGTACAATATCCCTCACTACATCCTGAAAAGACATGAAACATAAAGTTACAGAGCAGAGGGCTACGCTATTCGACTATCTAGTCTATTGTATGAAAACATAAACGTTAAGGTAATTTCAAAGTCGTGTTGATTATAATTATTATTATTATTGTTGTTAACGAATATTTTTACAAGATGTTTCTTCAGTTATAAACAAAAATAGGTAAAATATTAAATTATATATTTATTCAATAAAAGTAAAATTTCAAAGAAAAAATATATAAAAGAAAAAGTCCATTATCTAAAATGAAATCGGCTTGAAGAAAAGCTAAACAAAAGTGATGTGACGAGTTAGACACTATTTAAAGTCATTTATCGGAATACTTCAAATAAGACTATATATATGGACTCAAATATATTTCAAACGATTTTTAAAAATATATATTGATTTTGAACTTCAAGCATCTAACCAAATATTCTGAAATGGCTATAAAAATAAAAACACACTTACAACCGTTTTCTGACTGAGCCAATTCCACGTCCTCTTATAATCTGTCAGCAGTATTTTTCTAGTTTGTCTTTTGCATCAGAATATTTCTGCAATGCTTGGATAATGATTCTTTAAAGCGATCTTTAAACCTCCAACCTGCTATCTGACTTAATTTATTCAGCATCAAATTATTTTTGACTGACAAAGTGTGAATTACGATTTTAAATACATTTTTGCAGACCTTACATTTAGAGTGGGACAGCAAAATTCCAATCCACTCTTTCAGGGATAACCCCCTAAAACTACGTTTTTCTTGTTTATGCCCCTAAAATTAGTTATTTCAACAACTTTCATTCCTGGCTGTGCTAAAAATTCTGTTAAGAAACCTAACAGAAATTAACACTTATATTAAAATCGTCTTTATTTAATTTTTCTTAAACACTCAAACCCCCATAAAAATGAATGCCCCTGAAGTTTTACTAAAAAAGTGGGGGTGCCACCAACTACATATTTCCTAGTGAACATATTTTAATATCAAAATAATTATTATCTATTGTTTGATGATCTTTTTCTAAAAGGGCATAATTCAAGTTATTGCCATTTTTTAAAATATTTATATTTCGTAATTATAGGGAAAACAAACAAGAAAAAAATAAGCACACCTTATGTCCTTTATGCATTCAATTAAAAATTGGAGGGAATTTCATGTTAAGATGTTTTATAAAACTATAAATTCATAACATGCATTTCACAGTCTTTCAGATTATCACATCCCATCACATCACATCCCAACATCATAACAAATTGAGTTATTTTCTGCATCAGCCAGGAAAATTTGAGTTACTAAACATCCACAGAATTATGGTAAAGTAATTAAGAACATAACTGCGAATTGGAATCAAGCACAGGATTGAGCCCTAACAAAATCACAACAGTGGCAAATTCCCTAACTATCTTGTGACAACGTAATGGGAATGTTTCTAATTACTTCAGCATTTTTTTATATTCTTTGGTAATAGTGACTGCCCACATTTATGATCTTCAAACACACCAATAGATTTGTCATCATCTTCTTCTGAAAGATAAGGAAGGAAATTGGGTACACCCCAAGCATCAGCACTTTGAAATTTTCCCCATAAACAACCCGTTTCATTTCCACCTCACCTATGCCATCACCACCTCGTTTCTAAATTTCTAAATCGTGTTCTGACCTGCGACTTTGACACTAAGAAGCTTGAGTTGTTACAAATGGTTGTCATCATAGCAATATTGCATAGACCATGTCCATGACCAGAAAAATGATATCTAAATATAAATATATGTAAATAAATAAATATATAATAATTATGAATTTATCTGAACAGCATATTATCTATGCAATGCCACCAGTTTTATTTTCACAACTCTGCATCTTGTTTTCATTTTCCTGCTTATCTAAATTATTTTAGAGGAAATTAATCTTAATAAATTATCATGTTTAATAATATAAATTATGAAATGGAAATCTGAGAAAATCTTTTGGAATTTTTTAAAAGCACTCAGTAGATACCTGGTAAATTGAACGAATGAAATATTTTTTAAAGGAATTATCTAACTAAGTGTATGCTAAGCAATTATACATTGATATTAAATTAATTAAACATCATTTAAAAGATGTGAAAAAGCCAAAAGGATTCAAAGTTATAATGTGTTTTGTAAAATTAAAAAAGGATCTGGAACTAGTTTTAGCCTTTAAGATAGTCACAAGATTTAGTAAAATAATTTCAGGAAAATAAATCATCAAATGTCGACAAAGTTTCAAAGATATTTTGTATGCTCCCAACTCCTTGAAATCTTTTTAAATTAGACATCAAGAAATGTAAAAAAATTTTAGATTCTGATTTTTTTTAAAAGTTTGTAATTTATTTATCTCAGAAATTATTCACCACAAAAAAGAAAACACAAATAACTCTCAAATTTTTACATTATGATGTCATCAAGTAAATATTTCACCACCATGCTCAACAAAACTTTTAAATAATTAGATATATTTATATATTTGTAAATATACCCATGTCATTTGATTGTTTAATGAAAATATTTATATTTAATAATATTGATTGATTGTGTTCGATTACGAACATTTTAAATTTATGTTAATTCAATAGTAGATATATATCTATAATAATAAATAATACAAGTAATAAATAACGTTGATTGATTGTGTTATGTTTATAAAAATAATATTTGATTTTTAAAGTAAAAAAGGTAATATCTTTTAAGTTTCTAAAAAGCAAATTTTATTAAACCTATGTGACTATGTGTTATCAATCATTAAATGAAAAAGTGCTGCACTTTTTTCAAAATATGAATTAGAATTATTTAATATTAACAAGATTTATATTTATAAATATATTTTTAAACGATTGGGATTGCAAGCCTGGTCACGAAGAAATTGCTAGATGTGTGGTAATAAATTATCGATTAGAAGTGCTATGAACAGATTTTTACAGAATTTTTATAGAATGTCATCAAATTGAGGCAAAAATTTGTAAAATCTGATGGAACAGGTAAAACTTTGTTGAGTAAACTTAATATTGTAACTTTAACATTGCTGTTTTAGCAAATCATAAAAAAAAAAAAAAAAAAAATAGAATAATGGGGTTGAAAAAAAATATAGAAATGCGCAAAATTCCAAATGAATCTAAAATGCTGCAAATGATACTGAATTTTTAATGGGTCTCTAAAGCATTTTTATAATCACTGAAATCACTAAAATGTCCCTCCAACATATATAATTTAAGGCAGGTTAAAAAAATTTTTTAAAACGTTTCCACTGAATCAGAACATTTTTATGAAAAAAATTTTTTAAATGTCAATTTTGGACTGGCTCTAGCCCTAGGTCTCTGTTAAACTGTTAATTTTTTTCTGCCCAATATCCTTTCACCCATTAAAATCTGTCCCCCATTTCTGAGTTGGTAGGATTTTTAAAGGGACATGTTTTTTTTTTTTTATAGATACATATATTACGAATTTGGGACATCTCGCCTGAATTTAGATAGTGGTTTCACTGTAAGCGCAGTCATCAAGTGGGCTCGAACCACATACCTTTTCACTACGGTCTCCGTAGTTCGGCATCTTAGACCACTGTGCCATGGATCCACGAAGGGACATGTCATTTACGATGAGGGGTACTTATAGGGGGCATGCCCCTGCAAAGACAGCTATACTTCATTTGAGAAATAATTTTAACTAACCTAACGTACAGACTATCACCATCGCCATGTCGCGGTGCCGAAGCTGGTAAATGCAAATTCTGGTTGTGACAAACAGCAATCAGCTTATTCGATTTTCGTTCTACCAAATCTCATATTTCATCCAAATCAACAAATTCATCCATTTCTTTAATGTGGTATTGAATGTGGAAATCTATGTGAAAGCCAGGTAATTTGACAAACATCACTAACCTTCTCACAGATATTGATCCAATTCACCACAGATACAAGCTTCTTATGATCATTGAATTCAACCAAAAAACTTTTTTACGATAGACGCCATCATTATAGCTTAAAAAAATTCAAAACAAAATCATTATATTTAATGGTATTTAGGGGCCGCATTGGTCACTGTTTTCATTTATCTTTATTTCTTTGTTTTTATTTCTTTACAAAATTTTAATAAGTACCTAAAAAAATGACTGCCTAAAAAATGCATGCAAAAAATAAGCATAATAAATAAGTGCTCCATCAAGTAATAACAATGAAAACATATTTACAAAAAAAAAAAAGTACCATTCAATTTTCAGGCACATGTCATAACAACACTATTTTTTCCCCATTATTAGTGTAAACTCCAAGAGGGTGATAGTCATGAAGTTTAGTTACATCTGTAATACTGAAAACTGGTGTATGAATAATGCTATATGAATGATAGTGTGTGTCACAGTAATCCATAGCTACATTTTCACATTAATAATATAGCTATTGTAGAATATCATACTATGTATTATGGCAAATACATACGCATCATGTATGAAATCCAGGATAACAACTTCACTTGTTCAGTACTTCTGACCTTCAAAATCAGATCAAATCAGAATCTCTATAATTAAGACTTTGGGAGTCAATGTCACACATATGAGGGAGAGCCTCAATTGGTAATTCTGATGTATTAATGCCCTCTGGATTTTTGTGTTCTAGCAGATTTTTCTTGTTATAGTTTATATACATGTAAATTTGGTGCTTCTTAGTCAACTTCTGCCATATATTCTTCTAATTTTTTCTAATTTGTCAATGAGATGGTTCTTTTGAAATAGCAATGCATGACCATATTAGGGAAATAATTCATCTATCAGCAATTGAAGTGTAGCATGCTCAGATTCGAAAAACGAAGGAGCACATAAACGCTCAACAAATGTCTAGAAATTCACAATATAACACCCAAATCTAATGATCATGTGTCACTAAGCGGGTTATCAATAATGGCAAAAGCTGCAAAAGGTTAAACATTTCACAAGCTGTCTGCTTTACTAGAAATAAAATCAATGCTTTAACACTTTTTGGTTTATTAGCCAACCAGAGAAAACAAGAAATCCTCTCATTAAAAAATTCAGGATAAAGTCTTTTGTCTCACAAAATAGATTACAACACATGGAATTAAACTTACAAATAAGTCATGTGTTAGATGTGGTGAGAAACCAAAAATCACATGAAAATTGTCAAGAACAGAAAGACAGGAATTTTCCTTGATTCCATAGATTGAACAAAGTGATGTACCAGCTTGAATGTCTTTCAGATTGTTATCATAACCAATTTTTGTGCGAATTTGTAACTCCCGTGTTGACTTGTTACCTTGAATATTCCTAAGAAGTAATACAATCTGCAGAACCTCTGGGCAGTACTAAAATTGCAAAAAAAAAAAAAAAAAAAAAAAAAAAACCACCTAAGGCAAGTGCAGCCAGATTATCAGCTATCACCATAGATAACTCCCCATAAAAGTGATGGTTTTTAGTCCATTTATTTCTAAAATTATACCAACTCTTTTAAGTATACGAAGATCTTCCAATACAGGCTTTAATATTATTGAGTAACCATAGTCCTTAATACAACTAGAAGGGCAAAAGAGAAGGTGTATATCTGTGAGTCTGTACCAATATTTAAGTTTCTTAAGACAAAGCAGAATGAGGCCACTTTGTATTTTATGGTTTTGTTACCCAGTGGATTTACAACATTAAAATCATCATGCAATCTGTAGACTAATTTCGCTCTTTCTAAATATTTTATATTGCTATAATTAGAACCATTACTAAACTCACTTAATCTGCTATCAGAGCACACTTCATTTAAAACATCTTCATGATTCAAAAAGAATTCTAGGATATTAAGAATGGGTAAATATTGAATATGGTCTGGTTTATTGTTAACACTCATATCAATAGTGAATTCTACTACTTCTACACAGGCTTCTTGTTTTCTCACAGAGTCAGAGCTTTTTTGCTACTAAACTTTCCAAGAGACTCAGCAAATGGGTTTCTAAATTTCAAGTGTTTCATAACGTAATGATTGTTTGACAATAGGGACTTAATAACAGAACACAAGTGAGATTTTCGACCCAGTTCGATTATTGTTCTAAACTTTTTACTGATAAAACATGCTGCTTCTGTTGTACATTGAAATTTTTCACTCAGTCCAAGTAATATATTTACTATTACAATATCATAATTTGTGTCATCATTGTAGTTATTAGCAGCATCATTTCCATCAACACTACTTAAACCTGAAGAGTGGTTTATATCAAAATCATCTTGTGGAACTGGTGGTGGTAAAATTTTATTTTTCAAAATTTCTCATACATATATGATTGAAAAAACCAGTGCAACGCGTACATGTCTTCTGAAACTCCTTAAAATCTCATATTGTTTAGGGCATCCAAATATGTTACATTTATGGTAGGTGATATTCATGGAATGCTTAACCCAGATGTGCCTCAGAAGCCGGTTATAAAAATCAGAGGAATACTGACAGCCATCGTACAAACAAGTGAATATTTTCCCACTAACACTAATTCTACATTGGTAAAGGTATCTCCATAGAAATAGTAACAAAATAATTACTGGCCAGCACGGTACTGCTTTCGATGTTACTAAAAAGAAAGATAAACATGCCATCACATTGCGTGGTTGACAGGAAATTTCGACAATAAAAAAGATGTAGATATTTCCTTGAGTACTCCTGTAACAAAAAGAACTATGTGATCGCAAACTCTCATAGGATCATAAAAACGATTAGGGTAATAATGTAATTTAGTCGTATTTTGAAATACCTTGTAAGGTTTTATTATCTTAAGTGATGCACAAATTCTGTTTTAATATCCAAATTGGTTTTAAATAACACCTTTCAAGCTATTAGTGTACAACTTGTTGGGCAGTCACAAACCCTTTTGTTATCTGAAGATAAATAGCAGATATGAAACCTTCTGAAGAAATAGAACTACCAAACTACTAGAACTATTAATTTAAAAGAAGCAAAATATTTCATGCTGCAAATAATTATATTGACTAACATTAACTCCTTAGAAATCCAAATTTTTGTTAAACAAAAACGAAACCAATCTCAAATTGAACAAGATATTCAAATCACAAAATTAAAGCTAGCTAAATATCACATTTTTGAATTAAATCAATCAAAAATATTTTCGAAATTTTCAAATTCCAGGACATGATCACAAAATTATAATCCCTATTCCAGGTAACATGCAGATAACATATAAAAAACATACATATACTGATCAGGGTGCTATTACCCAATGCATCATAAAGTCATCAGTTAATAGACAATAAACTAAATAGAAGGTGGAATTCAACCTAATATAAATTTGATTGTTAACATAAGGGACACTGCTACACTTAAATTGTATAAATTATACATGTATTTACCATCATCTTAATAAGAAGCACCAACTGGGAGTATCATATCTATTTGTGTCCCATAACCTGTTTATATAATTTTTTTATTGAGAGGTGAATGCTTTTTTTAGATGTAAGGGCGATTGCTTGTATTAGTAAAAAAAGTCCAGCTGAAAGGTTACTAGCTGCTGTTGTAACAGCTGACAGCCTTCACTTATATTTTACACCTCAATCTACTGGAAAATGTTTTCAAATTCCTGGAAACTTTTCTAGTGGAAAAATAGATATCGATGATTTATGGCACATCACAGTATTATTTTGATGTTGAGTACTTTAATTCTCATATGGATATTGAATTCATAGTTTTGAAAATGGTAATGTTGATTTTATAATATCTTAGCATTAAAAATAAACTGAAGGTTTGTGTTTAGACAGTAAATGCTGCTATAAAATGAAAGTTACAATGCTTAATCAATATTGCATAATTCAATTTTCTGTTTCAAATTTTCTTAATCCAAAATCCTTGATTTTATGCATGGTAAATGACATTATTTCTTCCAGCTTTTAAGTTCAAATGAGTACATTCTTTGTAATTGCTTTCAAATAAGCCATTAAAGTCTTTTATAAATCTGTAAATATTTCCAAATATTTGATGAACTATGCTGTTCTTCTTTCTCATTTTTTTCAACCACACAAATCCATAAAAGTTAAGAAAGAAATTCCATACGTTTCAGCTTAGATTTTGATGGACTCTTATACACCAAAAAATGTTTTTCTAATTAATGCAGATGATAAGAACTTAATCTTTTTACAACTGGATTCTTATTTATCAGGTAACTGTTAGGCACATATCTTCATCTGCAGTCTTTTGTTTTTCTACCATCAGCCATACACAACGATTTCCTTTTTCATTACTGATACAAAATGCCACTTAAAAACAAACACCGCATTATCAGTAACCCTGTCAATAGGCACTATTATAAAAGTTGCACAGTTTTTCTAAAGCTGATATTACTCTTTATTCCCACAATAAAGACTTAATTTCAATCAGTTCAATATTGTTTTTTAACACTATATAATAACTTCTCCACAACACCTTTAAAAACAACATTTTTAAGGGTAAAATAACGTTTTATATGCCAAAACTGCTCTAGCAGGATGACATATTCACATAAGGACAGGTTCAAAGAAATAGGACAATGTTGTTGTGACATACATACTATATAAAAGATTATATCATCATAGCAGTATTGGTCGTAGTTTTACATCAAGAATAAACCATATGTCTTGGCTTTCCATCAAGAATAAACTATATAAAAATAAATACAAGAAGTTTAAAAATCCGTTGAAAACAAAAACAAAAACATAAATTTCTTCAAGAAATATATCTAAAAGAGAAGATCTTTCTCATAAATGTTTTCAATATTGCTATCAACTTTCTTTAAAAGCTTCCTGATAAACGTCTTCATACGTTGAAACAAACTTAACGTTAATTCCTTGTTTTAAAAAGTCTTTTAAATCATCAAAGTCTTTACGGTTTGCTTCAGGTAAAAGAACAGTTTGAATTCCAGAACGACGAGCCTGAAATAGATTACAAGAAAAAAAATAAAAAACTTTTGATTTCCTTTATTTTCATTGTAGTAGTCAAAACAATAATAGCATTTGATAGGTTTTCCTATATTTTAAAAATAAATAACTATATATACGTGCATATTTTAAATTTCATAAGAAACACTTTTTTTTAAAAGTTTACATTGGGTAAAAAACATGTATTACATTTTACAATTACGCAAAGTAATGGCCAATGGTTTAATACATTAAACCAAAGTTTCGAGGTAAACAAATACCTTGAATTCTATTGATATCTTATTTTTTTTCCTGATAATTGCTCTACAATGCCCTCTGGGAAATGATTTTCATCATGCTTGATATGAACTTGGTCATAATCAATGGTATATATATAATATATACACCATTGATTATGACCAAGTTCATATGTTCATATACATATTATGTATTAAACAAAATCCTAAAATTTACCAAACTTAACATTATTTCATTATTTCTTGATAAATATTGTGATAAATTTATTATGGTATATATTATTATAATAATAATATTCAAAAAACAATCAACAATAAAAACAAAAATAACCGACAACTACGATTCAGATATATTTCTAGAGAGCATAAAATTTTGGTGAGGCAAATCAAGATTCCTATGATAGAAATTCTGATAAATATTATGAAATTTTTTAGCCTGTGTGAGGAAATACAGACAAAGCCTTTAAAGTACCTTAATAAAAGCCTTTAAAGTACCTTTATATTGAAGAACAGTCAAAATATTAAGCCTAAAAAAGCAATGAAAACATTTTCTAAAAATTACTTACTGCAATTAATTTTTCCTTGATACCACCAACAGGAAGAACCTAAATAAAAACAAAAAAAAATGTATGAAGTTTCCTAGTAGAGCAAACTCTAACACTTGACTTATGAATTTTGAAAAGCAAAACCAGATAAGAGGTTTTGTAGTTGTTTAAAATTCCAACACTTCTTTGATCCTTGATTCATGGAAACAACTATCATCTGAAATGTCTGTAAATTGTTTAAAGCATGTGCCTTGATATCAGCCATATATTGCGTATTATTTAAGGATACTCATTTATGTCTGTAAAAGATAATAAATCACATTCCCGAATGCCTCCACACTCTTAAAAGAGATGTTAACAAATAAGCCTCCAGGTGCTTAATCGATCATTTACGGTACTTGTAATAAAAAGGCAACTTTATTGTGAAAAACTGGTAGCTATGCAAATTGAACCACCAACCTTATATCTTGCGGTGCTGGCTGCTCATCCCCAGCTTCACAATACAAAATAACCAATGGCATATAAATTGCTGATCTTCAATCAATAAATTGCTGATCTTCAATCAATAAATTGCTGATCTTCAATCAATAAATTACCATAAGTTAGAGAGATTGTTGCTCATTTAGTTATAAAACTAGCAACAATGGTTGGCAATAGACTGGCACTAATACAGTGAATATATCCTTACTAATACCAAACTGGAAATTAAATTGCCTAAAGATAAGCGACAAGTTCAAGAAATTCCCCTCATGGAATTTTACACATTCAGTGGACCTCAGGTTAAATATAGTCTTACATCAATTACTGCAAATTGGTCAATTTCCAACACATACACATTGTTGATCTGCAGTTTTTAGGAAAAATGCAGATTGACCAAATTAACAAGCAAGCTATATGACCTGTTTAAAAACTAATTTAAGGGGTCAGCTTACTTCAAGTCAATTAGTTCTCAATAAACTTTTCTAAATTTATAAGAATATCCTTGTAAATTATTTGTTTACCTTTAGGAAGTAAATAATTTACAATTCCTTTAAATTTTAAGAACTAGAAGTTCTTTTGACAAAAAAACCTTTTTCTTACCTTTCCTGTAAGAGAAATTTCTCCAGTCATGGCCAAACTTTGTTGTATAGGTTTGTTAAGTGCTAACGATAATAAAGCCGTAATGATGGTGCAACCTGCAGAAGGGCCATCTTTAGGAGTAGCACCTTCAGGTATGTGAAGGTGTACAGATGTTCCATTAAAAAACTTGTTTGAACTTTCAACATTGTTTATGTAACCCTAAAAAATCAATAAAAATTTCAAAATAAGATACTAGCTTTTTTTCTTTTTTTTTTTTTTTAACCATTCATACATCAACTCTATTAACTCTGGTCTAACTTTTTCTAATCAAAACTTGAGAAGGCATGACTGCACAGTATATATTAGATATAAAAATGAGCAAAACTGAAATAACATATATCGAAGAACAAAAATGTATGCTAGTGAACATAAATAATGTTCATATCTGTGTATTGTTTCCATATCGCCCAAAATAAGAATTTCAGTTTGATTAGCCAATAAATTTCATTTTATTATTCAAACAAAAACGTACTTTTGCAAATGTATAAGCAATACGACAACTCTCTTTCATGACATCACCAAGTTGACCAGTAACCTCCAAAGAACCAGAAGATTTATCCTTTTTATCAGCTTTAACATCAATCGCTGTTTCAATAAATAGTGTAGAACCACCTTTAATATAATTAAGTATACAATAATAAGAATACATTTACTGGAACACCTGATTATTTCAAAACAAAATGATTGCGTATTTTCTAAAGAAAATTAAAGTATTCTTTCATGTTTGATTTGATTTTTGCTTGAAATATTACTGCAACACTCTGATGTGATGTTATTTATTCGAAGAGAAGATAGTACCTAATTAAGCAGGAAAGGAGGACTTTCTAGTGGAGTGAAAATGGACAATTTTTGTCTTAATTGTGGACTTTGCGGTAAAAGCACCAAATTTTATATGTGCCCATAGTAAACACCTATATGAACATAATCAGCTATGGAGTCATCTGAAATTCGTCTATAATAGCCGATGTTAACCCTAAAAATTGATAAAAATATATATCGTTGGAAAGTCGTTTAAAAATCAGTTGGAGGTTACTATTGGGAGTTATACTCATCTCCAAGTCTATCTACCATTTTTGCTCGGTTATAGTTTTTGCAATAAAAATGAAAATACCATTATGCGAGAAACTTTTTTGCAGCATTTCTTTTCATAACTTAACTTTTTTTTCTAGATTGTTGAGCACATTTTTTAAAAAAGGAACAAAAAGAGATTAACAAATTAAAAATAAAATCATACTGAAAAACTTATAGTTAAATATGTTCATACTGTGATGTAAATCTGTATATAGATGTAAAATTATTTAAAAATATATTTTTTTTTTCATAGAATGTAATAAGTTACCTCTATATTAATATTGTGCCTTTGTTCTATTTAGATAATAAAAAAATATTACACGTAAAAATGAGTTCTTCAGAAACAACCGATTGTGAAATATGTGCTTTTTATCAGCAAGATTCATATCAACCATTTCAATGTACAGCACAACTCACACGATCAGATATTGAAATTGATACAGGATACGAGGCTGTGGTTGTAAACCTTGAAAAGTTAACTGAATTAAATGATTTACCAATGGACATAAATGTAAATAGATTGAATGATGTTTCAGGTATCTTATCAACTTTGAAGGAAAATAAAGCAAAATAGCAC
>JAUZNK010060021.1:0-15003 GCA_035046665.1 Euphysa ruthae
TACTTAAAAGGTTTAAAATTGCAAAAGATGGAGTCTTAGTCTATTTTACTTTTTGAGATATCTTTGCCAAGACCTTAGCACACTTTTGACCCAAAACCGTGTAAATTTGCCCAAAAAATCGTGAAAAATTAAAAAAAAAAAAATATATATGTATTTTATCTTATTTGAATTTAGAAAATCAAATGGAATGATAAAAAATATGAAATTATTTTTTTTAGTAGTCTACCCCCTTAATTTAAAGCTGATCGGATCCACTCCAATGGGTTGAAAGATTTCTTTTCCATGGAAAACACTCCACTATACGGGAAATAAGGGGAATCCCTGTCTGCTTTTGTGCTGTCGTAATAAGCGTAGTAAATAAAAAATAGCAAACTTAATTTAATATTTTCACTCTGTGCATCAAAATTATATAATATAACAAAATCGAAATAAAACAGGGTTGATGGTTGGTTGATTCTTTTACATTTAAAGCGTATATAGATTCGGGAAGGATTATCACAATTAATTTTCTGCAAAGTTTCACGCTGAAATTCATTCATTCCTGTTGAAATGTTTCAGTTTGAAACATCCTATAACATCTGTTCAAATATAAAAACTTATTTTTACATTTAAACTAAACTATAACAGCCTTAACTTACTCGATTACATTAAAGAGCCATTCCGAGGTATCTTGAAAAACGTTAACTTGTTTTTATAGGTGTGACATTTACTTCCGTTTACAATAAAGTAAGCGTGAACGTGTCAACAATCTTGAAAATTAAAAGCCTGCATTGAATAATAACACTTTGACACAATGTAACTTCTCACCATTCCATTTTGGGGTATAGGTTGTTTTTTAGATCTTAACCATCTTAAAATTGTCTTTCCATCGATATATTATAAGTGCTATTTTGAAGAATTTTACTCTACCAAATATCTAGTCTGTAAAAATGACAAATTAAATTACATTTTATAACCAATTTCTAACTCCTAAGGACTCGAAAAAAGCAATAATCGTGCTTGTTTACACATTTTTACACGATTTTTGATTTTCTATTACACTACCTTATTTTTTCTTGAACAAAAATTTTTTTAAGACAAAGTTATTCGAATTTTTCCAAACATGCTTGTTCGAAATTTTATCAAATATTTTTGTCTGGCATCGTCCGATTACGGATGCTCTTATTTCGAAATATGCTGTTAGATAGAACGACACCAAATGCCTATTCAAATTATTCATCCGCTTGAGCATATTTCTTTTTTTTATTTATTATTTTTATTTACCACTATGCTTCCTTTCAACATAGTAAATAATCTTAAATAAAGCATTGATACATTATCTATTCCTGAACTATCACGATGTTTCCACTTAACGACATACCGAATATTCTGAAACAATGTCCCTAACCTCTCTAGCAGACATAAGCCATATACTTCCATTTAATAACTTACCAATAAATTTTGCCCAAGTCTGTTACTTGGACTAAATTTATCTTTAAACTTTTCCACACTTCCATTTAAGAATATAGTGATAGCTACTTTTAGCACCCTTTTCAATAACTTATTATATGATGCTTCCGCTTAACAGCATTACCATTAATCTCAAATAAAGCAATAATTCATTATTTAGTCAGCTCATTCATTATCTTTCTTTATCAACTTTTCCCATGACTTATCACGATGATTCCACTTAGCAACATAGTAGCTAATCTCAAATAAAGCAATAGTTAATTATTTAGTATAGGCACATCCCTAGGATTTTGCGATGCTTCCACTTAACAACATACTAGCTATCTTTACATTATATTCCTAAAAATTTATGCTCCGAATCCACATATAGATGCTCATTATGCAATTCATGAATTATTCAATTTTCACTAGATTTTTCATTCATTTTGAATGGGCTTCCAGTTTACAACATACTTCGAAGCAACGACAAACACCCACATCAATTTAGTTGGAGGCGGGGTGACTTCCTGGATCTTAGAACTCTTTCGAACCCACACTTATCTTTGTACATATTTTTAAACGTATTTCATTTTCAAAAAAAAAAGGATCTGAATTTGCTTTAGATCCCTTACAATCTTTGATAAAATATTTGGCTAGTAATATGGCACATGCTGCTTATTTCATTGCTAACAAAGTTTAGAATATGATTAAGTTCTTACAGCTCAGGTCATAATTGTAAAACATATTCGATTAAAATGAAGGGAGAATCGAATATGTTTTTGATTTTGAAATATTAGGACGAGTTAAGCGTGAATATATCTGATTTAAAATTTAATTTGTATTGGATTTATATCCAGTTTGTTTCTATTTCGTATTGAATTTATATCCAGGTTGTTTCTATTTCTTAGGATGGTATTTAAGCATATTTAACAAATTTTCTCTAAATTTAGTAAACCTGTTCTTCCTTGCACCATGATTATCCTATCTCTTATAGTTTATATATTATCTTATTAAAAGTAAAATATAACGCACTTGTTATAATTCTACCGTACTGCTAATGTGTCGCAGAGAGTAATTCTACGACACTGCTAATGCGTCGCAGAGTGTAATTCTACGGCGCTGCTAATGTGTAATAGAAAGTAATTCTACGGCACTGCTAATGTGTCGCAGAGCGTAATAAATACTAGGCCGCTAAGAATCAACATTTTAAGAATAAGGGTGTCAAAAGTTATTTTTTTTCATCTAAAAATCTATTGATAAACTTTTACTTATCTTGAACATATGAGTATCATTCATGTTGCCATCAGTTAATTTGCTTTCCCTTCAATTACAAATAATTCTATATTTGTAATTTTATTGTCTAAAATTCAGGAATTTGTCTTAATGCATATATATATATAATAAAAATAATTTCTATTGTTCGGATAAAAGAGTTCGGTAATCTCTTATGCTAAATGTTATCATAAATTTAAACCACAGATCTAAAGTTTTCTCCTTATTTATTTAAGGGCTTTTTTTAAATACGTCATGACTAAATAGTAGCTGGGAGTTCTGCTTGATGACTCATCACATATCACAGTTATTAAGTATAAGAGATATTTTCCAATATAGTGAAAAAAAAATGTTTTTTTCCGTACAGGTTTTTCTTGATATATCTAAAGCTTTGAAAGTTTTTTTTTTATATCAATAGTAATATTTTCTAATAAAACAAAACCATTTGTGCCCCAGCCTTTTTCTCTCAAAATTAACTTTCAAATAACACCTTTAAAACTCGTGAATGCATTTTATATAATGGGAAAAATATATTTTTTGAGGAAATAAAACCTATCTGATGGTTTGATGCCAAAAAAAGTCCTTTGTTTAAGAAGGGATTACTTTATCACTTTAGTTTTTAAAAGATCTCTGTAGCTTGAGCGAGATTTCAGGCTTTAAACGAAAGTTATTTAAGAAATTTCCAACAAATTAAAAAATTTACTTTTTGCATGAAAAAACTCCGTAAAAACGTCTTTAAATTATTAAAGAACTGCCGGGTGTTAACGTTTGTGCATCTTTTTAAGGATTGAAATTTCATTAGATAACAGAAAAGAGATGCACGATTTGCTTACTTCAAAAGCAAGTAATTTCCTTCATTTTATTAGGAAAGATTAAGTCTGATAGAATTGTATAATACAGACGGAGATATATAATGCAAACGGAGGTAGGGAGTATAGGTGAGTAACAAATGGGGTAAATAATTTGGGTTTGTAAAAATTTAAAAAGCGAATGACTTTTTAAACAATAAGCTAATTCGAGTTGATTAATATCCACGAAAATAGCACAGCGAATTAAATGATGATTACAGAGAAGAAGTGCATAACAGAATGAGATAACTTATATAACGAGATTAAGTTGCAGTTGTGTCAAACATTACGAACTCTTTATTAAGTTTCGCCGATTCGGAGCATCACATCTAAATTTTACTTCAGTTCTTTTTTTTTTTTTTTTTCTTTGCAAAGATGAATTTTAATAGTTTAGTGGGAACTTCAGACTTAAGCAATTTGAAATACGTTTTAAGAAACAAAAATATAAACATCAACATGCAAGATAAGCATGGTAAAACTGCGTTGCACGAAGCAGTTTATTACGCAAATTCAAAAGCTATTAAATATCTTTTAAAATCGGGAATCGATGTAAATATTCAGGATTATAGAGGGCAAACAGCTCTACACATTGCTATTGAGTTAGCAATATTAGAGGCGGTTAAAATTTTAACAAAAGAACCAATAAACGTTGATAAACAGGACGAAAATGGAAACACATGTTTGCATTTAGCTTTACAGTCGAAGGTGTATCTATCACATGAGGAAGCTTTTATGTTGCTTCTTCAATTAAACGCGAACGTGAATATACGTAATAAAATGGGAGCTGTTCCCTTGCATACGGCCGTAGAGAAAGAAAACCTTTTAGCAGTAGAGAAGCTGATTGAACATGGAGCTGATTGTGATATAGCGAGTGAATACGGCGTGACACCATTACAACTTGCACTGAAACTCAACGTCAACATTGCAATTGTTGAAACACTGTTAAAGGCAGGTGCAGATTTAGATCGAAAAGGTGAAAACTGTAAGAGTGCTTTCGACATAGCAAAGAGTTACGGAAGGCAAGATTATATTGATTTGATACAAACTTACATAGATCTGAGACAAATTTCTGGCGATGAAGCAACATTCGAAGAGTTTTCTTTCACTTTGGACGATAAGTATTTGAGACCACCCTCTGTGAGCATCTTTACGATGGATAATGAATGGTCTGGATCTGAAGATGAAGAAAATAATGAACTAAGGAATGAACCAAACTTGCAACCCTATGAGATACTGTCGGACAACATTGGACCCGAAACCAAAGAAATGAAAACATTTTTGACAAATATGCATGAAGAAAAACCTAAAAATTTTGATGTCTTAGATTCTATTTATTTGAGTTCAACGAAAAGAACTGAAAACTTTTATCCAGAATTGCCAGAACTTAATTCTTTTAAGGTTGCTCGTGATAACAAAAATGAATATCTCATAAAAGAGGGTCTTAAAAGACGAGATGAAGGGAGTAAACAAAATGGACAACATGGTGGAAAACTTATGAACGATTTTATTAAGGCTGAAAAATTAGAAAATGAAATGGAAAGTCCGAGGAATATTAACAAACCGAATATTAACAAGCTATACATTTCTTTGGTTTAAATAAACAAAATAGAAACTTCTATCACTGGATAGAAAAGATATTTTATATAAAATACCTAATATTTTTAGATTTAAAAAATTAACGTTTTTCATAAAGAACCGAAAATTTTAACCTCAAAGTTTACTTAAGTTTTAAGGCTTTTTCAAATTTCCTTAGAAATGTTTTCTTAAAGTTCTATTGAGTTATACTTTTAAAATTCTAACAAGTTATACCTTAAAAATTCTATTGAGTTATACCTTAAAATTTTTCTAAAATTTGCAGTTTTTAGCTCTCCGCCAGCCTCGAATAGATCGAAAAGTTAGCAAAATCAGGAAAAAAAAGACATCATAGGACCAACAGACAAATGCTGGAGTTTATTTTTGCAAATGGATATGGAAGCAGAAAAACATGAACAACTTGTTGTTGCTTGACAGAATAATGCAGGATATAGTAACATTTATACCACCTGTTTAGAATTTATATAGAAAAAGCTTGTCTATGAAATATCGTCGTTATCCCTTCTTTATCTATGATTTCCGTTTTAAGTCTGTTCAAAAATTATTGTGGGTGGGGTGATGGGGAGCTAACAGGAGAGTACCCTTATATTGGCCAGATATAAATATCTGTGTATGATTTGACAAAAAAAATGTATTTTCTTTAAAAAAAAATGTTCATATTCCACGCATGAGTTCTTACGGCGGGTTTTTGGTAGGTTTTGCGGACAACAATGAAACCTGCGACCACCAAGAAATATAGCTATGTTCTTATTTAGTTTTGTATAAGATTTTATAAAATAATTCTTAAGTTGCCTAACTACATTCTTTCCCATGTTAAGGAAAGTAACTTTATAAAATTGATTCCAAATTTTTACACAGTTGACCTTTATTGATGATGCACCATACTTGACTTTTTTTTGTTGTTGGGATGCATAGAAGATTCGGTCAATTAAAGATACTAGATTTTCACCACAAAAAAATTATAAAACAAACTTAGAGAGAAACGAAGAAAATTTAAGACATGATATACAGAAATGATATCTTTGTTTCTTGTTCATCAATAGTGGTAGTTTTACAAACTATTTCCATATCTGCGTCATCTCTTCTCGGTGTAATATTGATAATTGATGTAACATAGAAAAAAGACGGAATGTCTAATTTTTCGTGCTGAGGTTCTCTTTTCCTATTTTCTTCTTTTTATTTGCTGAAGAACTACATGCTGCAAGAATACTCTCGATCTCTTCTCTGTTGATAAGAACAATCCAACATGGCTATCAGAGGATAGCCATGTTATCATGGCTATCAAAGGAAAGATCTATCATGCTTTTTTTTTAAATACATTATTTATCTGTTCTTTAAGGTTGGTGGTATTTGGATTTCTACACTACAGGGAATTTCTAATCCTTCTTTGACAAGTGGAGAGACAAAATAACTTTCGAATACAATTTAATAAAAGCTTCCGCTCCTTTGTCAAGTAGAAACTTCGCTTCTCTGGAAACCTCCATTGGCAAATGGCCAACTGTAACTCCTGTGTTTTTTATACAAATCTTTATAACAAAGAAATAGAATGGGCTGTCTAGTTCACGTTGACAATATAATTCATCATCCAGTTGAGGTTGAGAGTACTTTCGATAGTGATGAAAACCTCTAACCGCAGAAGGAAACGCAAAAACAAAAATTCCAGCCATGTCATGAACACTGCATAAGTAAGTAAGCTTTTCTGAAAAACTCAATGACACAGAACGTGAACAAACTAACTTTTATTAATAGATGTGATTTTTTACAAAATCAGGGGGGTCGTTATTTTAGTTTTGTTTATAAAAAGGATTTCGCTGTAGTATCTTCAAAAAATTCCCATTAAGCTTTTTTTTATCTAATTGTATTAATTTAGAAAAATAAATGATGATGGTATTTATGTTCCTTTGTTATAATTTGACAGCATAATTTTTTTTTGAAAACCCCCAGATCAAGCATATCTAACCTATCGAACTTAAGCGATTTCGTGATTACAAAAAATATTTTTTTTTAACTATTTTGTAGAAAATAGAAGTCTCCTACTGTAATTACAAAGAACATTTTATGACATAAATTACCAACTTTGACTATGGACAACACTAACATTTATAGAGAGTCCGTAACAAAGTTTCTTGGAGTTTTCATTCAAGAAAATCTTAGTTAGGAAAATCAAATAGATATTGTTAAAAACAAATTATCTAAAAGTATTGGCATTTTATATTGGATAAGAGAAATTCTTAAGAAAAAAGATCTCATTCAACTGTATTTTGCTTTCATACATAGTTACATAAACCACGCCTGTATTGCCTGGGCAAAGCACCCATAAAACGAAATTGGAACCTCTCCTGCGGAAACAAAAACATACAATGCGCGTTATAAACTCTAAAAGTATTAAGATTATTAACAATAATAATAATAACAGTAATAATAACAGGGTTTTTACAAACAATACATCAGATAACGATATTTCTTTATCTTACTTGAAAGGAAGGTGATTTAACATAGCAAAAGATGACAGTGTTATATTAGACCTATGAAACAAAGTTTTAATTAAATCATATTCTTCATATAACTTTCCAATTTATGTAAAACCTAAAAAGTTTTTTATTTATAAATGGTCAAATCAATTTTCATTGCATGCTTATTCACCTATTGAGAATGGTGCCTATTGTCTTCCTTGTTCTCTTTTTGGAAATAAGATACCGTGTTCTTCCACTATTCGTTGTCTTGTTGAAACACCTTTAAAAAGTTAGGCTAATACTCTGCGCCTTTTTAAAGCACACGAAACTAGTTGTAAATTACACAAAATGTCGATGCATGATTATAATATGCCATTTCCAAGCTCTAAGAATGTATCTAATTCTATAAATATTGAACTTGATAATGTGGAAAAAGAGGTTATTGCTGAAAAAAAACCTGTTTCTATTATCAAAACTCTTATTTTTCTTGGCCAAAATGATTTAGCTTTTCGTGGACATAGGGATGATAGTCAGTTTCACCCCAACACATTGTTTTATGGCATTTCGTGAAATTGGTAGAGGATGTAACTCTATGGATACATTCACCCCAGTTATGAATATGCCACCACCTATGACAAGAGCAAATTTGGATGCAATCAATATAAGTCTATTTGAAGCTTATGAAAATGCCGCTCTTATGACTAAATCAGATATTGTCAGATTGAGGTCAGAGAGAATATTGCTCCTAAAAGTAGCAATGATGCTATTGCGGATTGCGGATGGGTATATCAATTGACAGGACATGACAGCGTAGAGGGTATGCTTCCCTTAATAGTGTAGTAGTTACAATACATGGAAGCAGTAAGGTTATTGATAAAGTTACACTATCAAAGTGTATTATAAGCATGATAAACGGCTAGTTTCTCATGTATGTAAAATCAACCATACTGGTTCGGTGGGCTCCATGGAATCTGCAGACGCCATTGAAATCTTTCAATCCTCCTGCCAAAAATACCAGCTTGGTTACTCAAAATATTAATTTAAAGTGATGGTGATATATAGGTGATGGTGATACTGGCTCTTTTAACAAAGTAGTTAAAGTTAAGCCCAATGGTGATAGCAAATTGACCTGAAGCTGCTCATCAGGGAAATTTTAAGCTTTTATAACTCTTTTATAGTAATTTATATTTTAAACTGCATTTTTCCCATCACTTTTTTTTTTCTACTTTTGTTGAACAAAAACATTGATTTCTCTGGTTTTCTGGATCCTCGCATTATTTCGTTTGAGGACTGGCATTAGTTCAATTCCATACTTACATTAAAGAAAGAATTTTATGCTAACTTAAATACGTTTTTGCTTTTTTATCTGCCATTATGGGAGATACAAATAAAAATAAAGACTCTAGGTACCTTTTTTAAATTCGCAAAGTTTTAAAACTTTGTTTCATTTTTATGTTAAGATATCGTTGTTAAAGTGATACGAACCTATTTGTAGCTTTGTGCCGACTCGACAAAATTTATTGCGCAATTTTTTTTTTTTTTTTTTTGTTTATGGGAAAGAAACCTTGTATGTGTATTTACCATATGATAACAATGTAATAAAGCTTAGTTTAGTATGATTTTTTTCTAATGGGGGTGTACCACTTAACAGAGTACCTTGAAAAAATTAGATTTTTAATCTTTGGCTAAAGATGCTTCTACAAGAAAATTATATTAGTTTAACAAAAGTTTTTTTTAACTCATATTACTATGTGGTAAAATATGCGTTTAAAAGATTGAAAATAAAAAGAATGAAACACGTAGAACATACACTATCTCGTAAAAACAAAACTCTCAACTGAATGTAAGATTAAAATCCGATGTTATGTGCTATACTACGAACATAATCCAAAATAAGTCAATTTGGATAACCATCAACGATTCTAAAAACTCTTGCATAACAATCAGAGCAGCGTTTCCTCCTATTGTAAATGTTGCTTCAGTTTTCTTTGGCAATGGAGTAAGGATACATGTAAAAATACGCCCTCCTTGTTCAGTAAATACAGAATAAACTTGAAAAAACATTTCAGGGCATACCTTGTATGTTCCATCACGTTCTAAGTTTGAAACTAATTGGAGTGCTTGCTGGGACGAAAATATTAGTATTCTTTCAAGATCATCAACACCACTATCATAAAGTTAGAACTGACCACCATTTTCTGACTCCTGGCCAGCTTGAGGAAGAGCTGGTATAGCTGCAAGATTAAGAGGTTGTGGTGGTACATGTCTTTCTTGCCTAACGCAACATATATTTACGTATTTAATCTATCGATGGAAAATTTACTGCTGCCATGATTTGCCGAATTGTGTCGTTTGTCTTTTCAGCTCTACGTTTTATTGATGCTCTAATTTTTGCATGCATTGAGTGGTTATCAATTACCTTGTCTAATATCAACAGCATACAATTATCATAACTTAATTTACAGTTTGCCGCCTTTTTTGCTAACTTTTACACACGTACCCCCTGACAGGTGTTTTTTTAGGATTTTGTATATTTGGTATTGTATTTTTACTTTAATTTTACTTTAATTCAATTAGTAGTTACCACCTCAAAACTCTTACTATTATTTACCATTCTTTTTTAAATTGACTGAAGTTTTATAGTTTTAGAAACAATAGTCGGGATACTATGAACAATATTTCAATAGTTCATGCAAACCTTTTTTCCTCCGTCAAACGCGTTTTTCTTATGTCATTGTCCTTCGGAATAACATAAACGGAAAGTTTCTCATGTTTTTTTGAACATGGTGGTACAAAACAATCATATCACCAACACATTTGTTGTACTTTATGATCGTTTCCATGAACTATTGATTGTTAAGTCGAAACTGTTTTCTTGGAGAGCAAAAGACTTGTATCTACGATCTTCAAGGCTAGAGATAAAATAAACCTTTTCTTGAAATATGGAGTTTGTTATTTCTCCAGAGCTAAAACTTTCCTTGAAATCGTTCATGTTTAAATGCACAAAGCTGTTTTTTTACGCTTTTCTGCACACATTTACTACAACGCATTGCGAATTTTAATATAAGTGGGAATGGGGAAATGTTCAATTCAAATTGTTTTAATTCGCGGTACAGTTAAAAAATATATCGAAGCTCCGAATAGTAAAATGATTTGTTTTTAATATATAATGTTCTCAATGACGTCTTGAAAGGTTTCAGTTAGTTTTTCAAACAATGTATGCTAAAACCAAAGAAAACATTTATAAACTGAATATAAATTAATAGAATTAAAAAGTACTCAACTTATAAGAGTGGCTTAATTGACGCACTGCTGATTATGTCTGGATGTATTCAAGATAGTATGTTTTATTCGTCCAATCACTCATGCAGAAAACCATAACCTCCTGCTCATTCTCAGAGTTTAGGAGAAGCTTTCAAAAATTCACTTTTCTGCTCCTTTTGTCACGGAGTCTTTTGAGCAGAATAGATTAAGATTTCAATTCACTTTCCGAACTTATTATGGAGGGCCACACGGATTTCTCATAAGGAAAATAGCACGAGATGCATTTTTAGTAAATATTTTTAGAGTATGTTCATAGAAATTTTCGAATGGAATTAGATAGCTACTGCATTAAATTCACTGCAAAAATAACTCATCATGGCGTTATTCTCTGGTGATGAAAAACTTGCTTTTAGGGGTGCCACTTTTTCCATAAGGCTTTGCAAGGGCTTAAAGAGCAGATTCAAATCGGTACTCAACAATATCTCTTATGCTGGCTTGCCGCAACTGTTTGTTGAATTACCATATGTAGAGAAAACACTCGATAACTGGATTATATAGATAAAGATAAGGAAGTAAGTAATCTTTATGTCTTATATTGGGAGATTTACAATAATAGGTTAAAAGAAAAGACTAATTCATTTCAATCAGAATAAAACCGTGATTAAGTTTAAAAGATTACAAATGACTGAACACCTTCTAGTGTCAATAAATTAAAACTAGTGACGCTCAGCTCTGTCGATGTCTATAGAATAAAGATGCTATTGCTAACGTCTTTTCTTACAGATCTCTCGGGTGATGCTTCAAAGAAACTATTCTATCCAGGAACTCTTACTGTTGATTGTGGACATATGATTCAAACAGCAGGAAACACCAAAGAAGATGAATATATTTTTTTTCGCAAACGCTTCATAAATTTTTGAAGAGAAACTTTTGATAAGATTAGGTAGTAATTAATTAAGGAGATAAATTATAAATGTGAAATATAGTAAATCAAAAAGTGTTTTACAAGTAAAATTTTTTTATTATCAAGTAGTATTTAAAGAACTTTCATATAAACAACAATTATAGTAAGAACTTTTTAAATTAGTTATTTGTTTTATAAAATTTGTTTTCACGGCGGCATTCCAATAACAAGTTCGATTTTTTGTTCAATAGCTTTGCCAGGTTTTTATAATTTTTCTTTTAGGCAAAGCGGCTATTTTTTAGAAATAGTGTCATATAGCGGTACCGCTTTTTAGATGGATAACGATAACTTAAGGAGTTATTTTTTCGTTTTTTTTCATTTGCCGGATATAGCCTGAAGGTTATTTTTTGGAGTATTTTTGGTAACAATAAGATACTTTAGCACTCAGGATACGCTTACGTGCACCAAAAAAAGCTAAAAGAATCAACATCTAACTTTTTGAACAGAAAATAGCTAGGGGAAAGCAATGTCTCCTCAAAATAAGATACTTTATCTGAACGCAACTTATAAATATTTAAGTGGTTAGATGAATAATTATCAGTATATAAAGGTACGTACTGTTAAAAAAAAATTTATGATTATTTCCGGTTTTGATAGGGTTATGTCTTAAAAATGACGCCCTACGACAAAGCATAATTTCAAAACAACGGCTTTTTTACAAACGCAGGTAATTTTGTTGTCTCATATTAATACTTAGTAACTGAATACAAAAAGTATGAATACAAAATGTGTCTAGAAACACTATGAATACGCCAAACATAATAGCGCTTTAAAATGGTGGTAATTAAGGAAAAAATATGGTGTTCGTGAGCTATCACCTAGATTTTGAAGTTACATCCATGAAAATAAACAAAAAAAGAAAAACTAAAAAGAAACAAAAAAAACTGGTTTGAAAATGTACTAAAAAGAAAATTTATTTTGAACTTTAAAACAAGAACAAACTAAAAATAAAAACGAGATTGAAAATGAAAACAGAATTTTAAAATCTTTTTTTATTTTTAAGATATCAAGATTTTTTTTTAGTTCTCCTGTTTGGGAATTTCCCCTAACAATACCTTTAGAATAAATTTAAACCTCAATAAAACCAAGATAAAGTCTAGAACAAAAAGTTTTAGGAAGAGATCAAGGGTCTTTCCAGTTAAGAAAGATTTAAATAAAAATGACAGTGTTGTAAATAAAGAATCAATTGTAAATACTATAATAACTTCTGTAAATTTAAATCTCGTGGATGGGTGTCACCAAAAAAAATCCTGCTCATGTAATAAATACTTCAATATCGTCATCCAAACTCAAAGAAATCGATGCATTATCACCAAAACAAAATTGTTCTACAATATGATTATATGATTGTGGACACTGTTGAGTTTTTTACGACTTTCGATATACTTTCTTACCCTGGATGTCATAGAAAATCCCTTGTTTTATCAGAAGTATTGCATAAACGACAAGGACTTGTTGCATTAGGACTAAAATTTACAAAATGCAATTTAATTACAAGTTTTTGTTTGTCTAGAAAAAGCATGGAAGAGGTTTTGTTTTTTGATATTAATAAACGATTGTTTAGACTGTGCGTTCATGTTGGTATCAAAAATTTTACGTCATTGATGGATATGCCCCCACCAGAGACTCAAAACAATCATGGCAAATATGTAGCTCAGGAGAGTATGTTAAATGAACTTTTTAGAAATAACAATGACACAGAGGTTGATACCGGTAATTCTTGCGATAGAACGTGGCAAAGTCGAAGTTTTGTCTCAAATAATGCTTTTGCTACGGTTATTTCCATCGATAACGGCAAAAAGCAATGCATGCAGCAACAAGAGCTATATTATTTCATGTTGCTTCTATGAACTGCGTTTCCCTCAATTTTCTGTAGGTACCAACAATCCTTGAAATTCTCAAAAGTTGCTTATACCGCTAAGATTTGTGTTTTAGTGGAATGGATTCTTTGCAAAAAATATGAAATTTGAATATTGAGAGAGCGAAAACCATAAAAATTTTTAAAACGGATTAAATTGACCGCGTCGTGGTAAAATACTTCAATTAGAAAGAAAAAAAAATAGCTCATTTTAAACATAGTACAGACTTTATCTATTCAAAGGAAAAATAATTATACCAACCGCAACATCCGTTCTTTTGCAATTAGGGCCGGTACGTGTGAGCTAAATCTTGTCTTTTGCATTTTGTTCAATTGTAATAAGCTATTTTACTATGCAATAATAATTTTGATATACTTTTTGGTTTGTGACATAATTTCAGCGGGGAGCCCCTTAAATTAAAACGACATTGGAATTGAAACGGGAGGAATAAAATACAAATATGAAATTATATTGAAAAAGAAAAACTGCTATGAAAAAATAGCCACCGAGGACAAAGAAAACCGAGTTTGGAAAAGTTGGTTTGAACTTTAAGACTAAAAAAAAAAAAAAAAAATCATGCCATCTCATTAGCTTTTTATCTTTTATATAAAAATCCCTAGTTGAATATCTAGCCATGAGTAACTTCATCCATATTTTATGAGTACATCACAAAATTATACAAAAGTAAGAATTATTTTTTGTTAAATCCCAAATATAATAAAACTCGCCTAAGTTCGGCGAAATTACTAAAATGTTGAAATTGCTCTTTCTTTTCAAAATAAGCACGATGATAAGAAAAACGGGTGAAGATATATGAGAAGATTTCCATTGATAAGGAGTCTAGTATGAGAGGGTGATACTTGGTGTCTTAACGCTTCTCGTTGTGGTAGTTGGTGGTAGCTTACGCAATTCTTAAAAAGTAAGTATTCTGCCACAAACAAATATACATTAGCTATGAAAATTACAAGACAACAGAAAAAAAAAATAAAGAAAAGAACACTAAAATAAAACAAATGTTGGCAAGGATAGGCACAAAAATTGTTTGTCACAACAATATTTCCATTGTGGTCCCGTTATAGATCACACACAAAAACAGATTAAGCCAAAGCAAAGTTAAAAAAAAAAAAAAAAAAAAATTTAGAATTATTTTCTATATTTATTAGGTCTACGAACTATATCTAAAGGGGTAAGAAATGTCTCCTTGATATATTTAAACACGTTGTAGTTTGTAATCGATTTATTTCATTAGAAAGCCTGTTCCATATAATGGGACCTTTTGATAACAGACAATGTTTTCCCATATTAGATCTTCTGAACGGTGT
>JAUZNK010060032.1:0-14999 GCA_035046665.1 Euphysa ruthae
TACTTACTTACTTACTTACTTACTTACTTACTTACTTACTTACTTACTTACTTACTTACTTACTTACTTACTTACCAGCTTCAGTTGAACAGATAGTTTGAAAACCAATTTAACTCATGATGCAAAACTCTGTACAATTGCAGTTTTTCTAACAGAGTGCTGTATGAAATCGTATCAAATGCTTTGCTTAAATCTAGAAAAACATTGCCATGGTCCACAGTCAATTTGTTTTTGAATTGTTATAAATTATTTATTTTATAAATAATGTATTTACTAATCTTAAATATTTTGATTTTTAACACAGGACGTGAAAGCATTATATTTATTACTGAAATGTTCATCCTGTTTAGATATTCATTTGAATAATATTAATAAAAAATAAATTTCAGAATTTTTTGTTTTTAGATTCAGTAGTGTGTCATAAGGCTCGTCCAACAGTACATGACGAGTAAATGTGTAAGAGGATGAGTGAAATTTTAATAGGGACCAGTGCATTTCTGTCATTATTGCCAATATTTAGTTTTTGAACATTTGCGACATGTTGGACATGTAACAAAAAACCTCATGGTAGACCACTGAAATTACATCAAATTAATATACTGATATTTTATATATTTTATCACATTCTTAACACTTCTTCATTTGAAAGTTGCTTTACTAGAACTCTCCAGCATGCTGCAAATTTGATGTTTGACCTGGCTTCGGTGCACAATCTCCTGAAAGGACTTATGTTCTCTACAACTGGCTTAACTTTCGAGGTGGTTCTCTCAACTCACTAATAGTGCAAGTGTCAGGTAGACTCTGTCCACAGAGACATTATAATGTCTGAAACAAATGCCATGGTTTGGAACGTTATACATGTGATAATAGGGCCTACAATATCTTGAGAAGTCATGTGAGAACCCAAACCAAAAATAGGAAAAATTTGCAAAATCAAACTTTGCTGTTTGGTTTTATCACCTCAAAATTATGCAACGGCAATTACAAGCAGGCAAGCGGATTTACCACGGCAATTTTTTAAATATTACTATATAGTTATTTTTCAATGTCAACAACAACAGGTTTTGTGGAAAATATTTAGCAAATCGCTTTTTAAAAGTTACTTGGACCACTGAATCATATGTTGTTTATAAAGATGTAAAAAAAAAAGTCATAAACTGTCTATTCTGACTATGTATAATGTGTTTCTAATGTGCGAAAAAACAAAATCAACTATTAAATGCTTCGCAACTTAATTTTTTGTAGATGCAAAGCAAATATATGTTTAAAACTACGTTGGCAGTTTACTACTGCCAATGTGAATTCGAAAGGCTATTCTGTTTTACCTTTCATGTAAAAATATGTTTATAAATACATTATTTTATTCTAACAGTAATAAAATTTTTTTCACTTGATAGATAGATATCTTTATTTAAAATTGGCTTACATTTATCTTTATGTATAAACTAATTTATTACAACTAAACTTGGTGTCAAAATTTATAAAATTGTTTACTTAAACAACAAAATTACAATAATAAAAAATAAATCGACTCCTCTACAAATTTTCCATACACCTCCCTTTCCGTACAAATTATTTAGGCCAGTTTTTAGTTCATGCAAGGAGGTTGAGTTCATTAACTTTGGATATAATGAATTCCATACAACTATGCTACCGCAAAGGTTTGTGTCTGTGCCCTTTGAACGATAATGTCTTGCTGGTAGAGCCGAAATTTTTTGTTCTGGCAAATTTATGTAGATAGATTTTAAGCAAAACGCATCTTTCATGAATGTGGGATTTCGATCTTTATAGTGATTTATAGATTTCACACATTAGAATGTGAAGTTTTTTCCAGTTTTAGGAGGTCATCAAAGTTGGAATTACTTTCCTGGTGACTCTAACGGCCCTTTTATGACTTGTTTATTAACAAGTTAAATTGTTTTGAGCAAAATATTCAGATAAGGAGGCAGTAGTTAAAGGCTGATTTTACCAAAACCTTCTTACATTAACTTTCTCAGCAGACATAAATCATTGTATTCTTCTCAAAGAATTTATTTTATTATTGGCTTTTGAACAGATTCCTTTAATATGAGTCTTGCAAGATTTTCACTCCTGATAGCTTAACTTCATCCTTAGGTAAAATTTCTTTTCCAACAAAAATAGATAGATTAACATAATCAGTACTATTCACTCAGTACATGAGCTGAAATTTTGGTTAGCCACCATAGAATTATTTGAAAACCATTTGTTTATAGGGGAATGGTCATTTTTTATGAGACTGAGGACTGACTCAATGGTTATATCATATAGGTACAAGGTGTTATTGTCAGCAAAGTTGCACAGCAGTTTCCATTATAAATAAAATTAATTTGTTAATATAAATATCAAATAACAAGGTGTCCTAGAATAGATCCAAAAACAACTTCCATAAACTCGCTAATCATCACCTTAAAATTGTTTAATACTTTAGCTTTGGCTCCAAGCATGTGTCACCAAGATCTTTGTCAGCAAGAAATCTTGGAAATTTAGTATGCTGTGAAGGAATCGTAACAAAATGTAAGTTAATTCAGAATATTATTTTTGCTTTTTTTCAAAAATTTTAGATTGAAAAAGACTCAATAGCATGCAAACTTTTTTTATTGTTATTTTGAACCGAATTCTGAAAAAAACTTATACCTGTAGAAGTTACAAAGTGGTTATTTTATTATTTTTTTAAGCGGTTAAGAAATAATTGTCAAGTCCTATGTAACAAGTAATTTCAAGTCCCATATATTATTGTACTTGTGATATTTAGAACACCATTCTAAATATCACACACACAATTTTAAATTTACGTGTGATATTTTAAAGTGCCTATTTTCATGTTGTTTTTTTTTTTACAAAAGTATTGTGTAGATTCCGATAGCTGGGGGACGTTCAAATGGTGAACCTCAAACACCATTACTGAACTGCATTTCAAATTTTGCGTTTCTCAGTCTTAATTTTTGCTTGTGTGCTATGACCAAGATATTAAAACGTAAAAGTAGAATGAAAGTACATATATTTTTCAGATAATTAAAACATTTGCTATAAGGTTAACCGCTACTCATAATATTCAGCAAAAATATCAACCAACTCTTATCATAACTTTAAATATCAGTTGGCGATATAAAGATGTAAAAACATATGTCAAGGTCGCTTAGTATTTAATATAGCAATGGACAAAGTTAGCGCATCAGAGGGCGGCGCTTATTTAAGAGTTTGATATTTTATAGATCTCACAATTCATAAAATAAAGACACAAATATTTGCAATTTCTTTGTTTAATTTTACAAAAAACGTTAATCTTTGCCTATATTTTCGTTGTGGTCTTCTTTTATGAGATGTAAGAGCTCACATGCATTTTCTACATTCGGTTGAATGGATTTTCTTCAGCCCTTTCATCTGTGATAATTTGCAAAGCCTCTTTCAACATAGTAGCTCCATTCGGACAACATCCTTCCTTCTTGAAACAGTGATCTGACTGGTCCTCACTACCATCAACAGTTAAGTTTAGAGCACAAGTCTTAAACAATTTGATGATATGCTATTTGGATAATTTGCCCCGTGCCTATAATACCCATTCCATGATTTTTCTCCTTGGAAGGGCTTTCATATTCCCAGCCTGAGTGTATTGGTGGAAGCCAGAGCTTAACCATGCATCATATTCAGAGGTAACATGAGGTTTAAAAGGCTTGTTCCAAGATACATCTGGAGCTTGAATATAAGGTGTACAACCACCTGGAACAATAACAAAATCAACGTTATATCCTTTAAATATCTCTCGAACGGACTGCATCATGAATGAGAACCTTCCAATTACTGAGCGAACATACTCCAGTGTCAATTCCTCATTCATCCACGCGTTTGGTGATGATGCAAATATGCACTTTCATTTGAATTCTTTGTTTAAAGCTTTGCATTCGTGCTTAGCACCAAAGACAACGAAAGGTTTTAAGCGTGTCCCATCAGCTTTCGCAATGAAACAGGCAGAAACTTTCACTTTCTCATGACTTGTTATTTTTAAAGGAATGTCTTTCCTTTTGTATCAACAGTTGTTCCAGAAAACATATCCGACCATATGACAGTATTGTCTCGTCCATAGCAATGATGGAGCTGGGTTTATATTTGAATTTTTTTGAAGTCTGCGATTCTGAACCACATACATAACCACCTTATCAATCAATGAGCTTGGATCCTTCTGAGCGATTGTTGTTCTTCTTTGCAGAGAAAGTCAATTTCTTTTTATAAAATTTTCAAGCCATCCATGAGTTGCAACAAAGCTCTCTCTTACAACTGGATTAACTGTACTATCATCGTGGATGGTTTTAGCTTTCCTCATAATTAGTTTCCACGAAACTCTAAGCATTCTAGCTAAAACTTCAGCTTCAAGATCCACATTTGCTAAATTTCTTCCTGCCCTTTCCAACTTCTTTCATTTTCCACCTCCTTTCTCAAGATTTTTTGCAGCTATCTTGAAACTTTGAATGCCACTCGTCAAATTTTCTAGCCGCCCCTTGATTTGAATTGCTGTTTGCTTATTCAACAACACGCTTTTTAAAATCCAAGGTAAACGACCTTAATTTTAATTCTTTTTGAGATTTTTCCAATGACATGCTACTACTTGTCCTTGACAACAATTTTTAGTGAAGCAAATGTTTTACAATAAATTTATGCAGTGTTATGTTTACGCCTCTTTTGAAACAAAACAATAGAAAAAAACTTGAATCATTTTTACTCTAATAGTGTCTTCAATGCGACAACAAAAAAATAAAACCACGTGTGGCGAGATGCTGAGCAATAGCATACTCGTGGTCTCGCACGTATAATATAAAAAATTTAAGCTCTATTTTACTTTCGGCATTTAGAATGTTACAAGAATAAACTAACTTAAGAAATTATGTTAAACTTGAATTGTTTTTACTCAGTAAAAAAAAAATGGCTAGTGCAGTTTCACTGAAGTTTGAATTACTGTTCATATTTATAAAGATGTTTGGGCATGTAAAAAAGATACAAGAGAGGAAGCAAACGGATGGATACACCCAAAACTATTGGAGTGTTAAAAGTAGTCGAAGAAGGTGAAGAGGTTCTTGTAGGTCATTTTCGAATAGAATTATCAAAATTGCTTAATCAATCAATACCTTCAAGCAGACAATTCCAATAGCATGATGGCAACTATGAGTGAAAAGATAAAAAGAGAACTTGATCTTGTGGTTCCTTCTTAATTTAAGTGCATTACGTAAAACAAAAGAATTGCTAAAGTATAACGCGAAGAGCTAACAAAGAAAAAAACTAAGTTTTCATATCTTGAGTTATCTGTATATGATTTTCACGAAAAGAAATGAGTAGAATACAAATAAAAATGGTCATTAGCATTTTTTTAAAATTTTTTTCCAATAAGCCCCACATTTTTAGGTGTAGTGCTTATTGGAGGGCGACTCTTATTAGAGGGGGCGGCACTAATAAGAGGACGGTGCTTATTAGAGGAAATATGGTATATAAAAACACAAAATACAAGAATGAAGGCCAGTAAATTATACATCAAAATATAAAGTGATGATATTAAAGTTTTTGTGGTTTTTAACAGGACTGGTAGTTTATAAATAGTTAACGAATAGGTTAAATTTTTGTAGTTGCTAAGAAAAAAAGTAAATTGTAGAGAAACTAAATTGTTTATTCATTTTGCAGTAACGCCACATGGGCCCTTCTGGAAATATTGTCTTGGCAATTTGTTGACTCCACACGTTAAATTTACAAACTCTCTCACTCACAAATTAGGAAGGAGAAAAACTAACTTATTTAGACCATGAGCTACTCTATACTTGGACTATACGAAACATTTTAGAGATCAAAAATAAGAGGCCGGTTAAACACAATTGAATAAAATATATGAGGTTTTGTAGATATTCCATTTGCAATAACAGGTATATTTGATAATAAGATATATTGGGAGTAAAATATAAAATTATTTGAATTGAATGATTTATTGATATTTCATGTAAAGATTCTATATGGAAACTAGACACTGCACTATACTCATAGTTATTTCTTACTAGCGATGTCAATCGCAAGGTCCGCACTTCTGAGATATTCCACTGTAAAAAAAAATATCTTCAAATTGGGGCAATTTTTTCGCAAATCAAGGGGTTTTATTAATTTCTTGATATCCAAAGCGGAAAGGTATGGGCTTGGAATCTATTAATCTTTATATTGTTTCTTAATTCAAAACAGTGTGTTTGTCATTTTTGGTCGTCTTAGAAGTTTGTTTGTTCATCGTGCAGGTCAGAAAAGCTATTCTCTAACAATTAAATCTTAAAAATCTGATGAAGAAAACTTTCTTGTTTTCAATATGAAATTGAAAAATTATTTTAGACTATTTAGATTTTTTTGTCATATTTATTGAACCATAGCTGCTATTGAGAAAAATGAGATCTCTTTGGAAACAAATAATATTATCTTTCATTTGACATCCAAAGATTTGTTGTAAGTTATTATATTGGAATAGCTGTGAATACGCCTATAGTTCCTTCTTATGCTGGGGTGGGGGTGAGCTTTAGATAATAGAAGAGTAAATTACATAGTTATGATATATTTATAAAGACAAGGGTCAAGCTAAAACACAAAAAGTTATCATAAATATCCATTTAAGAACAATATTTACACTATTCATTTCTTTATCTTTTTTTAAAACCTTATGCAAGTTTTTGTTTATTATTGTAAACTATATTAATTACAATCTTTGTGGCAAACTTAAATCCCCATTCAGTAGGTATTTCGCATGTAAATCTTATTTCAGGAGAATAATTAGTTAAGGCATGTGTTGCAGTTTCACAGATCTTCATGGTAATACCCTTGATATCTTTTTCACTATAATCTAGGATGGCAAAACAACGACAGGTAAACCACCACCAGATAAAATAATAGAATATGTGTTGTTAGCTATATCATTTATATTACCTGTTAGTTTAACCAGTCACAGCACTTCGATCAAAATTCTAAATTACTAGAAATTGTTGAAGCTACCGTCACTATCAAGAACACTTTCCATGATCTTTTTGTCCTTTTTCTGTAACTTGCTATCTAATTTGTCATAAACAAATGATCTTATAGCAGAATTAAAATCTGCCTTTTCCTGTAAGTCTTCAATTTTGGTTTTTTGAAAGGAAAATGGAATTTTGCTATTTTTTCTTTGCTGCTACTGTAAACTGTCTTACATCCTGGAGCAGAACACTTGTTCACCATTCTTCGAGTATACCTAAACAAAAACAAGCTGAATGGAAAGTTAAGTACAGTACAAGTTTATAAGAAGCCCGGCCTTAAATTTTGGTAAAAAGATCCATAGAAAGTATATCCATGGACGAAAATTACTAGAAACTAAAAGTTTTATAAGAACAGTGCTGTAAATTTAATTTAAACCAAATACACATATAGCTATATAACATATAAGTTATCCAAATCATAAGTTCAATTACCCAGTGAAATATTTTGCAGCAACGAATTAATGAAACTAAATTAATATATCATACTGTAACGAATGTAAACAATTTAAAGCAAAATATATCTGAATATTTTTGTTCTTGCTAAAAAGTTTATATCATCACAAGTTTCATATGTGATATAAGTTATTGTGTCATATAAGTCCATGTATATAGGGTAGGCCATTTTCAGACTACCTTAGTAAGTCTCAGTATGATCCAGGCTTCTTACTATTTGTTTTCAAATATTCATTGAGAATTTTATTTCCGCTCCCGGCAAACCAATTTGACTTTTTTAAATTCATGTTTTTATCAATTTAATTTCTTATTCTGTGGGCGAACTGGCAATAAATATAGAGTAGGCCGGTCAGCATATAGAAAATAATAATATCAAAAAATAATGGTCTGTAATAACAATAACTTAAAACACTGTTTACCCATCAGTTGTCTTTCAGAAGCTCCTGGTAAAGTATTGGATAAAAAAAACAATACAATATACATGTTAAATTCCAAAGCTTTTACGAAATGCTATAAACCCATTTTACGTGATAATGGTTACAATCCTTGGTTGTAAATGTGAAGCTATCAAAGCCATATATATATAGTCTGCAAAAGAAAATTTAAATATTTAAATTATAAATTATTCCCTCAAACATAAAAAGTAAAGTTTTTTATTTATATATATATATACATAGAAATGAATATTATTTTTCTTGATTTCGAAATTATGTGGTCGGTAGGGCCTGCAGATCGAGAAATTAAATTGGTCTTTCCTTAGCAAATGTTTTTTTTTTTTAATTTCTTTTATTTTCTAAATTTTTGTTTAGAATGTCATAGAAAACATAGCCATTAGCTGAAAATTCTTGTTTCCTAATTTTTCTTGTTTGGCACATTTTATTTATTATATATTTAATTTTATTTAGGTTCACTTGTCTCACCGAAAGTTGTTAAAAGCGTTCATTTCTGTCCAAAAACTAAGAAAACAACAGATAGACGATACACTGATTTGACTTCGCTGAGTCCTTTTCCTAGCTCATCTGTATATCCTACTAAAGACGAGGAGGGAAATGCATTGGAAACAGAGTACGGGTTATCAGTTTACAAAGATCACCAGACGTTCACCATACAGGTTAGTGTTAAGTTTTTTTTTTGGTTCTTCATGCATAAAAAAAAATCTGTTAAAATAAATTTTTGTTTATTTTCATTACAGAGCACTATGCCAAAATGATTTCTTTTAAGAATTTTTTCCTTTAAAAGTGAAATTTTTATTTGCTTTTTTTCCATTTTAGTTTTGCATTAAATTAGAGGACCTCTTTCTATGTTGTTGAGTTTTAGGTATTTTAGGTACTGGACCCATAAGTGGTATGTTTTAAAATTTGAGATTAATGCTTGTTAAGGGACCATGAAGAACTTCTTTCTGACTCATAATTTTTAAGTTGTCCCTTACCCTAAAAAATTGCACATAACATAGAGAAAGCCTTTAAAATTCAGGGAAAAACTTTGATATGATCCTGGAAACCTTTTTGTTTCTAACTTAAATTATTCAACTTATTAACAATTATTTAAAGTAGTTTATTTAATTTGCATGCCTTACATCTTCGTGTTAGTTAGTGTTTTGATTTTTTCGTACTTAGATAAAGAAAAAATTATTTTTAAATGAAGCACATAAAAAAAATAATATGAAAGAAGATTACATGGTAATACATAATAATCATTATTACATTAATACATAGTAATCTTAATATAATATATATTATAATAATATACTATAATATAATATTAATCTTAAGGTCTACACATTAAAAGTATACCAGATTTTTTCTTCAAACATAAAGAATAGAATGAAATTTCTTCTCTGTTGCCTCTAATGATATGCCATGCATATTTACAGCACTCTGAATTCACCTCAGTAATTGGTAATTGCCGACCCAAATTGTTTGATGTTGGCAAAAAAATTGCCAAGGCACTTTATGTTTGATGTGTTTTTTGCAAACTTAAGAACTTAAAGACATGACTAAGACATGTAGGTTTAAAAGAAACAAATAGTTAGGAAAAACATTCTCTTAACATATTACATAATGAAGCTGCTAATTTAATTTAGCTTAATTTAACAAACAGTTTCTTACTTTTATGAAAGGCACTGTTTTTATTTTTAAAATTCTCGTAAGACGAGAAGATTAAATTTTAAAGAATTCTCATATTTTTTTATCACGAAAATCAATTCTACAAAAATTCTCGTAAGACCAGTCTAATTTTTTTGTTCAGTACCATGTAATGAATCGGTCTTGTACGTTTATATTTTTGGTGATGAATTTCCGGAGGCTCTTCGTATCCGTTCGTATTTGTATCATTTTTCTAGATTTTTCTGCCGTGGATATTGAAATAAAAGTTAAATGTTCAGTAGCCATGTTGAAGGATATATAGTGAAAAATATGCTTTTTTACTCAAAGAAATTATTTCAAAAGTTTATAAAGAATTATAAGAATTATATTACAATTTTTATTAAACTTATTTTGATGTCAGTATTACTCTTTTTCATATAGTAAAGTTTTTTTACAGTTTTGTTTATACCCACTTTTCAAATTCCAAACCTTTTAAATTGTCAAATCACTGTCATTTATTAATTCAAGAGTTTCTCTCCCTTGTGCTGATTAGTATATGTCATTTCAGCATGAGTCCACTCCCTGCTGCAGGCAAGAAAAAATTATGTATTGTCTAGGATCTGCATTTCGGTATGGTGACTGGTTCCTATGGGAATTAGTAACTTGTGGCATAGTACCAGATGGTTACTGCAATATTCTGGCTTACTATAACATGCCAGGTCATGAGAGAATTAGAAAGTGGAAACTGCTCAAAAACTATTTCAAAAATTAATAACAACTTGAAATTTATAAATATATAAATTATAAATATATCACCATTAGTGCTTGACTAATCACAGAAATGTGATAAATCGTCAGCTTAAAATTTTCTTCTGGAACATAAAGTCCTTTTATATTTATATCGATGAAACCATCAAGTTAAATCTCTTGAAATATTAACGTAGTATTTAGAGATCAAAAGAAAGATGATTTTTTTTTTGTTTAACTTTTTGAATAAGAAAAATGTTAAAAATATTGTTGAGGTGATTTTGTCTTCTACTGAGGCAAGCTTAAATTGCATATGGGCCTCACTTTTTCTAATTCAGAGGGCTGTAGTTATCATGAAAGTTGTGTGATAGTACATGATTATACTTTATATGTATAAATTATATGCATTTATAGGCTATACGGAGAAACTTCACTTGATGCCGTTTAGGGTACATCAATTTTTAGAGTGGCACTCATTGTGTTAAGCAATATGATTTTAATTGTTTAACTAGTTGCTAGTTGTTAATCAGTCACCAAATTTCCATTCTTTTTATTTTTTATATCTTGTTATTAATTATAACTAAAAAACCTACATTTTGATTAATATTTATCCTATTTCTTACCCTTTAGAGGTTATCAAAATTGGCAAGGACTTTAAAAAAATTGATCTATCAATCCATGTAGAGAATAGGATGTGGTCTATCTAAAAAATCAGCTTTTGGTGTGGTTTGATGGGTGATTAAACAAGATCACGAGCGTAAACTGTTTTTGTGAGGAATTATTTATATTGGAATGTGTTGTGTTAGCATTGATAATTAATTTTTAATGAAATAACCTACCAAATTATAAAGAAAATAATTTTTATTATTCAAAATTGAGCTTTTATTATCAAATAAGACAGATGCGATTAAGGTGGAAGAGAGGACTTTCATTCATTTTTATTGACTTCTAAAAGTGTAAATCAAAAAATTTTTGTCTGGTTGATTATTTCTCTGTTTTACGAAGGTCAGGTTTTGGTTCACACTGAGTAAAATCATATTTTTATTGCTATTTATGGATTTTTCTTTCAAGATTTCAATATAAATATTGATGCTGTTTAGGAAATGCCAGAGAAAGCTCCTGCTGGACAGCTCCCTCGATCAGTCAATATTGTTGCTGATAATGACTTGGTTGATAAATGTAAAGTATGTTTTTTTTATATAACCATTTTAAAAATACATTAAAACCTTTATTATGGACATATCCTTGGTGAGTTTGAACCAGATACGTTAGATTTCATGGCCAAGTTTACTTGTTAAAATTTGACATACACTCCTCTATGAGCTTCCCTGGCTCCATCATAAGTGGTGTTGATATCCTCTTTTGCTAACTGTAATTAACAGAACATACTCTCAGTGTTTGGTATGCATTAACAATGGTTGCTTGATAAAACAAATTTATAAATCCTATAGTAGCATTATTATATGATATATTATATTTATTTTATTATATTATATTATATATTATATTACATTGTTAAGTAAGTGATCAACTAAATTTATAAATATCAATCATTTTTTTAGGGTATTGAACTCTTGGTCTTTAGCTTTTGAAATCAATGTTTTAAGTCATATTAATGCTTTTTACTCTTTCTTTCTCTTTCTTTTGCTTTTTCTACTGTTCTCATTTTTCTCTAAAACCATTATTTATTTTATTTGAATTTTTTATTACAGAGGGCGCCTTTTGATTTAGATGTCAAAAAGCCATGCTTGTTGTTACCTGACTCAAATAAAATTATGATTAATATTCTTATGTTTTTTGATAACTCAGATAATGTAAAAATTTTGGTTATCTTCCAATCATTTATATTCCTGTGCAACCAAATTAAACACTTTGCTTTATTATTTCCAGAATTATATTGGAGATATAACACACACCAAATAATTTGTTTTTTCTAGTTTTGTTAAGTCATGAAATGGTAAGGTGTTTATTAGATGAGTGAATACCCGCTATAGCTAATCTTGTATTAACCAATTTTCATTGAAATTCATTTCATTTCTAGTTACTGGGTACACAAAATATTGATATTTTAGGCCTAAAAACATCTCTTTGCTAGAATTTTTATTACTGACGTTATTCTGATTATATCTGAGAATTTTTGTAATTTTAATCTGCATTTGAAATTTTGCTTTTCTATGAAATTATTGTTATTTTTTGTTTTTAATGTTTGCACATCTTGTCTTCATATGAGAGATTTTTTATTGCCAGGTTTTTTATATTTTTAAATTACATCAAAATTTCAATGTATATATTCTAGCCAGGCGATCGTGTGCAGGTGATTGGAGTCTATCGTTGCTTGCCTTCAAAGCGTCAAGGTTTCACACCAGGTACTTTTAGGTAAGGAAATCTTTCTGTTGTAACCTGGTGCTAATTAATTTTAGGTCACAAATATAATTATATTTTGTTTTTCAAAAAAATATTTTAATCGATAAATTTTTTTTTTTTTGACCACAAAAGAGACTAAAAATATATTTAAATCTATAAAAAACTACTTTTATAAAATATATTCTTGGAAGAAATTAAATAGTGAGCAGAAATAACAAATTCCAAGGTTATAGACTGATAGCATCTTATTATAAGCAGTATAGTATAAATGAATATTATAAATGAGAATACAAAACAAAACTGTGATCAAAACAGAAGGTGTAAGCGCATTCGCCATTAAATAGGGAAAAACCTAAACAACAAAACAAGTACCTGAAAAACATGTCCAGAAGCAGAAGACGTTCAGTGGAAACAAGACAAACAGGCTAAGCAATAAAATGGGAAGAAGCAAACTGCATGCGAGCAAGAAAACCAAATAGATACAGGCCACACTAAACAGAATACCAAATGTGAAACAGTGTGCAAATAAAAACCAATTAAGGCCGAATACAAAAAC
This sequence comes from Euphysa ruthae, assembly GCA_035046665.1. Taxonomy (NCBI): domain Eukaryota; kingdom Metazoa; phylum Cnidaria; class Hydrozoa; order Anthoathecata; family Corymorphidae; genus Euphysa; species Euphysa ruthae. Next base: position 13,242 of record JAUZNK010060032.1, read on the forward strand.
ATGCCGGCATGTAGGCAATATCCAGTAAATAGTATGCTTACTAATATACATTAAATGCCTGCTGAGTATATTATGATAACAGACTAAACCTGCTGAATATATAGCGATAAAGGACTAAACCTGTTGATATGTTTTATAAATATAGTGAGCAATAATTATTACTTCATATAACTTGCAATTTATATCGTCTCTCGCACACAGTAACACCTTTTCTTAAATTTATTTGAAGTTTTGCAAAAAGTAAGTGTATCTTAGAGGGCTGCTTTTGACTTAAGTGAATACCTATTACATTGCAGGGAGTTAGAGGACCATTGAAAGGTTCTTTTGATGCCGTATGGTCAATTTTCAGACACTCCACTTTTGTGGTGCTCGGCCCAAATATTTCATTTTTTTTGGGATGAAAATTAAATTTTAGAATTTTTCTCAAAAAGTCGATCATATTTTTCTGCCATTTTGCTCAAAGTAAGAAGGCGGTAGAGAGATTCCTTTTATCTATATGACTCGAAGTAAGAAGGCGGCAAAAAGATTTCTTTTATCTTTATGGCTACCTTTCAAAAAATACTTTCCTAACATTTTAAAATTTTATTATAATCTGCTCTTTAAATTTTTTCGGATAATTGCATGAATTTATAGTCCATAAGGAGCAATTTGATTGGTTTATTTTAATCACCAAGCCTTTAGCACAATGTGAAAACTGGACTTTTCTTGAACTAAGTTAATTTTTGTTCTGCAATATAACAAAATATTTATAATAATTTATCTAACTAGTTATAAATTCCCATTTATCCTAAAATACTTTATAAATATTTTATTTTTGTGAAACTATTATTATATATTTACCGATATCACGTTACATATCAAAATATAAATGCTGCTCCCTGTTAAAAAAACTACAATACAAGCAAATAAGCATAAGGCATCATAAAATCAAAATATATAGATATACTTGAATTATTTTATAAAATATAAGTATTTATGCATTTAATTTTCAAAGCTTTATTTATATACAGAGTAAAATCAACTAAAAAACTAAAACTGTTATGTGCGAATCGGAGGGGAAACCTAGAAGATAAATTTTGGCAAGAATACCGATTATCTTTTCATAGAACCCTTGTTTTTGAGATGCCGATGAGAAGTCACAAGAGTTCTGTGAAAATTACCTTAGTAAAGTTAGTTAGTAAAAATAAGAGTAAATGTAAAAAATAGAAATAAACGAAGAAAGAAAAAAAAAATTTTAATTTTTAATGTATCGTAAATAATAAGAGAGATTTTAACATTTTGTTAAAGATATTAAAGCTTTTGACACCTTTTACTTCACAGAGAATTTCATAGCTGAGGACCTCTATAGGAAAAAGAATGTTCTACATACAAAAGTTTTTTGGTTGAAAAAATATTTTACTATGATTGCATCATAAGTTTAACTGTGAGTTATTTAGCTCAAAAAAATGATTGAAATTTGGAAGGGCTTGTTTTTTATTAACTTTAAACATAAATATAATGACTTGTTAAATATTAAGATTGTGAATGCTCAGAATCTTAAAGTCCTCTATTACAGGTAATGCGCTATCAAGTCTCTTTTTGTATGTTATGATCTTGCAGCCATGCTTTTGAAGGTTTTCTAATTTTAATAGTTTGGTTTTGTGAGTTGCCCACCATGCAATATTAGCATAAGAAACGTGACTGAATAAAACTGAAATACAAAAGTTTACGAGACTGAAGGTTAAGATAGGGTCTCGATTTGTAAAGAAGACTGAGTTG
>JAUZNK010060043.1:0-14997 GCA_035046665.1 Euphysa ruthae
CACGCAGAATATTTAATTAAGTCCTCTGATAGAGTATAGCAACAGGTGTGGTAAGAATCGAGTGATATATTCGTGAGGTATATTATGTGAATTCCATGTTCACAGTATCCCCTGAAGATTCAACGTTAGAAAATCCTATAAAAAGAAAGAATCGCTTTCTTCTATGGATGAAAGTTTGCACAAGATATGGTATCTTCCTCAATTAATCTGCCCACTACATCCAATGCTGTTGTGGTAGAAACTTCAAAGTGCTCGTTGCATAAAGCAGAAGAATCTGAAAGACATAAGATAGCGGTAACATAGTTTAGCAAAAGCAAAGATGGTGATGCAAGTATAATCTGGAAAGTCACTCAAATGAGCAAACATGAAGCAACTGTGAAATATTGATTTGTTACATACGGATGATACATCTTTATCATCATGGATATAGCAGAAGTGTATGGGTTGGTGACTTGAAAGGATACATTACATGCTTAATTAAAAATTACTAATTAATTTTTGGCATTGAACCATCCTAATTATGCAAGGTGGTTTAACTACCATTATGACCTGCTAAAGTTGCAGGAGAAAGGGTACTTCTCCATTAAATGGATGAGAAAACCATTTTCGAGAAATCCTATAGAACTTACATTAGAACAAACCATAAATGCAGATGTTGGTAAAAATCCACCGTGTCAATCATAGAGTTGAAATTGTCAAAAAGATGGATTAATTGGCACTCGATTTAAAGAGATAGATGATTTCTATTTAAGTAATTTTAAACTTTTAAAGGAATCGGAAAAAATAAAAACTGAAATTTAAAAAAAAAAAAGTTACTGCAAAAATGATCAAACCCTCACTTTAATTTGTGTCTATCTCGATCTACTTGAGAAAACCGTGCCTGTGTCTAAGGTTTTTGAGGGTGACGGGTTATTTCCTTTTAAAGTCAAAAACTCCATTCGAAGTTCAATCACCATTACATGAAATCGTAAATGAAAATAATTATGACGATTTCAATTGAAAGTTGTTATAACTCTCCAGGAGATTTGAAAAAAAAAAACCTTGAAAACCAAAATTGTGTTAAATTACTTTAGCGGCTTTCACATTCGTTTCAGAAAAAACAGAAAATGAAGCTAAAACAGCTAAATCTAAAGCTGCACAAAAACTTAAAGAAACTTTATCTATGAGACTCGAGAGTTTTGATGACAATAGACAGTGGAAAAACTTCCGAAAGCATGTTACTTTGAATTTAGTCGGAAAAGAGGCATGTCAGCTACGGAAAAGTATTCTTAGCTACAAACAGTATGAATTTCCCAATCTGTGTTTGTTAGCAGAATTGATGCTTACGATATTATGTTCAAATGTGTAAAGGGAGTTCAGTGCGCTGACAATGATGCTTACAGATAAAAGCACAAAGACATCACATATACTAATGAATATGAGAATAATGATTAAGATGAACGACCAAAACTGGAGTGAGGCTGAAAGAGAAGAAATTTCAAATAGAGAGCTTGAGATTTATTTTTCCATAAAAACGTGCAAATAAAAAATTGATGAAGGTAATTTGACATGAGCAAGTAGCAAAGACGAAAGTCAATCCTCAGATACCAACCACTATTCTGACAGTGAAGAGTCTGATATTGATTTCAATTATTTGTAATATATGCATATCAAGATATTCATAAAGTAGTGTATAATTCTTGGATATTTTTTGTTTGTATATACGTTTATATTTTTCTTTGCCATCTTTTCTTGCAATAAAAAAAATCATAATATAAATAATTGAAATCTCTGGTATTGATAAACTTGAACCTTATAAAAATATCTTTTTACTCAAAATTTATATATTATATACCCTAACCAAGAAACAAATTGTCTCTGATCAAAATTTACTTTAAAAAATCTATCTCATTGAATGAGTCTTAATATTTTTTTTTTGTAAACAGGGTGGTCTATTCAAAAACACATCTGCCTTATCTTACGCCTTTTAAGTATAATTATCATCTGTAATTAATGACGTAATTAGAATATTTAGTTATAAAAGAGAAGCTGCTGGCTTCGTTAGTTTATAATATAATTAGAACTGGCAAATAGAATAAAACATGTTGGTAAGATTTGAAGTAAAGTTTGCAGTCATTACTTTGTTATGATGCAATCAATATTATGTATGGTATGGCAAATGTTTTTCCGAAAGCCTAATTTCTAACGGTATGCTAAATAAAATAAACAGGCCCTTATCAGAACGAGTCATCCTTTTCCTCAATCGGACTGTTTTTTTATTTCCTTTTTTATCTGTGGATGTTGATTTGAACTTTATCTGCGTTTATTAAAAACATATCAGACGATTACACACAATCCAATTTTTTTTAGTTGAAGTAAGTTTTACTAATTGTTTTAAATTTTCTATAAAAATATTACATGATATGTCTTTTACTGTGATAAATTCTGATCAATCTTTTGCAACAAATTTCATCATCAAACTTATTTTTTGTTTGTATTTTCACAAGAAAGTGCTGAAGTAAATACGAACAATATAATATAGACTTAATTAAATATAAGCATTAACCATTTAATCATAACCATTTAACAAGAAATTTTGGAAATGGAAAATTTTATGTTCCATCCCATAAAACGCAAAAGCGTGGTAAGTTTTCTATCATTTATCAATACATCCATGATTGGAATAAATCTCTTGTTTCTTTTGTAAATGAATTTAAGAATTTTATCTCTAATTCCCACCTTTTTCCATTTAAAACATTATCAATTGAAAAAAATTGTCATTAAAGTCTTTATTTAATATTTGTTTTTAGGACTAATGATCTGTTCTTTTTTTTCTTCTACTTTTATTTTTTCGGGTTATTTTCATTAACACTTAATTAGCATGAACTTTATAGGATTTTGTAAAGAACTATTGATTGGTGTCACTCCTTTGAACAGTTTGTCTGTATAAGTGGCTCCCTCCAAATTCAACTTTATTCAATTTTATGTTAACACAGTTATGTTACACATTATTATTTATATAAATCTTATTTTTATTTCTAGAAAACAAAAACCAATCAGTTGGATGTTGCATAGGAAAGAAATGCTAAAAATTGTATTATGAATATCTTTTAATAACAGATTTTTATTACTGTTGTTATTTATTGTCTCTTTGACTCAATTCCTCTCTTTTTTGAGTTGCATAACCACAAACGAAACTCTTGACTCCCTCCTGCTTTACACGGACTTGGGACAGTCACATATGTGGTGTATTTAATAAATCTCTGGAACCTTGTTAGTCCTAAAAAAGCTGGCGAAACATTTGGCTGGTGGGGGCTTTTAAAACAGCCCGCACAAAACCTTTCAAAACACCAGCTTTCATAGCAACTTGCCTTTTTTTCAACCTCCGATTCATTTAAACGCACACAATGTTGTTTTAATATTTATTTTAAAATGTAGTGCTCGATTCGAGTGTCTTGTCAATTCACAGAGATCTTCTTTCAAAGAACATTCATTTTTTTTTCCCAGAGAGGCCAGATAGATAACATGAAAATTCTTGAATATTTTATGTGAATGATGCAAAACACGTCTTATTTTCACAAGACGTGTGATATATGAAGGTGTGCGATCGGTCACACGCCTGTATTTTCCATATCACAAAGCCTGTAAGCAGACTGGTTATGGCTGCTCCTGGTTGTATCGTTTATCTTGCTGATCACCTCTGTTGTTTTTGTGTGAATTTCAAATTATTTATGAATTAATTGATTTGCAAAAATGAAACAACAATATTTGAATTTTTAAACACGGCAAACAAAAAAAAACAAAAGAAGAAAAAAAACTGGCATAGATTTTGCAATGATTCATGTAATAGAAGCAGAAAGAAAAATAAAAGTAAACAAATAAAAACATTGTTCTACAGGTTATAAAAAGGAATGACGGGCTAAATAGTACATTATCACACAAATATATTATAAAGATATTAAAACAAAGATATTATAGGTAATATTACTTAATATCTTTAAGAGTAAATATAGCTTGCTATCTACCCTTTTTGAAAAAGTCGTTGTTGTATAATAGAAGCTTTAAAAATACAAAGCTGTGTTAAATCTCATAAATAATCTAAATCATTATTAAAAACTTTGTTTATTTCCTTTTGCCTATTAAATCTTCTTTTCTCACACAATTGCATAATTCACTTATTCCTAGTTAGTTAAGTTGGTTGTAAATTACCAAAACAAAATAGAAGTCATTATACTGTTCTTAAAATAGTCTAGAAAACCACGTGCGTGTTACGTTAACATTGCATGCCCATAATAACACACCCAAAATTAAAAAAAAGCTATTATTTCATTAATTTTACAGAAATAGGGAATAAACGTATCAAAATTACAAATGAAAGTTTTCCATTGTAGCACTTCAATACCTTTCAAAGGCATTGGAGCACTACAATGGAAAAAATTTAACAGGAAATATCTTCTAAAATCATGTTAAATAACAAACTAAATTCTAAAAATTCCCTACTTTCATTTGTATTATAAATTACCTTTTGCATATTATCAATATGTAAGCAAAATATTCCATACTCAATCCAGCTCTCACTGTCATCTTTAAATCGAGCAACTCTCTAAAAACAAAAAGTGAAACTTCTCATTATAAAATATACATATAATTTCATGAAAAAAAATAATCTGCGTTGACTTAAAGAAAGGCTTGACTTAAAGTTAGTTCTTGCCTCGTTTACCCAAAAATCAGGGTAAAAATTATTTTTTGTAAAAAATTAAAATTCAATAGAATATGAGAAAAAAAAATATATTGATTTCTGCCTCGTTTTCCAGGAACTTTGATTTTCTAAGAAAATCTATTTTTAAAGGCTATTTTATTCAAAATCATTAAAACTAACTATGTCACACTAAAATTTATTAGAAAAGTAAAAAGAAGTAATGAGTTAAAATATGTATTTTGGAAACTTTTCAAGATCAAATTCATTTCAACCATATCAAAAAGTTTTTTTTCAGAAATAACTGTTATTAATGAAGAAATATTTTCATGTTAACCACAGAACCATTTTATGTCATGAAATCCACGATAAAAGTACAAGTAACAATACAACTCTACTAAACTTTGAAAAATTTAAAAATTTGAATCTTTACCTCTTATTACAATTCATTCAACTACAATTAAATCGTTCATTCCTGCTACAGCAATTATTTTGCTGCTGAAGATTACATTTGTCATTTATTTAAGATAAATATAAAAGGCAGCAAACAATCACCAAGTTAAAGTGAAATTTTCTTCACAACAGGTTTGTTATCCTACCTATATATTGTTAAAGAAAACTAAAATCTATCAAATCATTAAAACAACACCAAAATATTTTTATTACTCAAAGTCATACTACTTTAACTCCTGATGTAAAGAACTATATGAATTGAATGCTACACACGTATTTATTTTGGTCCAAACGCTTCTTGCATCAAATAAACAAAAAGCTATTGATGAAAAACTTGGACCTATTACTTTGATCAAACAATAAATTACTAGTTGAGATTACTTATTTACGTCCACAACCCCCTATCCCTATATTCCCCACACATGAGAATAAGGTTAAATGATTATGATAGTTCTAGTTTTCTTTCACCATGGGAGTATATTCTATCGAATCGCATAGACATTAAATGGTCCTGAAGAGAATCTCGCACCTTTATCAACATCAAAAATCAAGGTGATGATTTGATTCAACACAACATAACTTCACCAAACACATCACCACCCACAGAAGCATTCTCATATTCTAATAATTTTTGGCCTAAAGTTTTATCAGGGACATAACCCAACATCTTTTTCTATGCAAACCCTAGGATACTCCTAAGTATATCACACGTTCTATTTTTCAGTATTCTTTCATTGACTATTTCACTGGTAGACCATCTCTATATAAAAATATACTATAAAATCACACCAACAGATACCCCTGCTCTTTCTTACAATACTTACACCAAATGTCTGTTGGATCAATTGTTTGTTATGTTTGAAAGCTGCTCAAAAGTCTATCAAATATGTTGAAAATATTCTCTCAATCTATGCTAAATCATCCAGCTACCAGTCAAAAACTTAATCAATTATAAAAATATATAATATAAAAAGTAAACAAAATGCATGGCTCTATCCGACATCACCTTACCATATACCGTGCCAATAACGGATACCTCATCATCATCAAAGATCAACTTGATAACAATATTTCTCTAAAAGATAAAACACCATTTTCTCCAAATCTCATCTTTGAAAAAAATTGATGTTGTTTGATCTGGGTCAGCCTACCACTGCTATTGTTGCAAAGATTTACATGCAGTCATATGAATCCCTTGTTCTTCTTGCTAAATCAGATCATTCAAAAGTATGGAGGAGATTCATTGATGATGTTTTCAACAATAATGAAACACAGCTGTTTTTCAAAATAATAAACAACTTATAACAAAAAATAAAGTTCAATATATAAAAGCACAAAAATGAAACTGGAATTTTTAACACTTAGTAAAACATTAAATTTTTATCACAATGTTCAAATCATCTTTCATCTGTAACACACTCTTCAAAAATTATTTTTGTATCGATAGAACCTCTCCAGAATATCAAAATAACTTATATAAACTTTAGGATTTTATTTATATTTAGCCTGATGATGACAGAAACAGGATATCTCCTAAAACTTAACTAAAAATATACATTTAAACTCATATCATTTGTTTGAATTCTTTAATAAAGCATGAAGTCTAATTTCCTAAAAAAAAAAAAAAAAAAAAAAAAAAAAAAATTTTAGTGAGCAAATGTGTATGAAAACCCAGTTGATTTTTAGGATGGTTGTTTCCTCACTTAAGTAGAAAAAAAATTAAAAGGCTATTTTCTTTCATAAATCAAGGTTAATCATATCATTTGCCTTCTTACCTCCTAACTTGCAGAAAAAGTTTTCAGTGAAATTTAAAATCTAACCATAAAAAGGGGTATTGGTTAAATTATGCTAAATATGGGTTGCCTAATTTAGAGACACATAAACTGTTTTGAATGTATAAAAAAAAAAAACAAAAAAAAAAAACTGACATACAAATGTAATTGGAAAAAAAGAAGATAAAAATACCTCTTGATGATACTCTGCAGCAAGTTTAAAATTAAATACCAACTAAAATAAAAAAAAATAAAAAACTATTATAAAAATAACAATGATAAAAGATAAAAATGTAAACAAAAGAAAATGTAGGTATTTTCCGTGGAGGTAGATATTCTTGGCTACTCATTCTGAAAATATGCCCAGTTTTTAGCCTTGGAATCAAAATCCTTAGAAATTTAAGTGAAACACAAAGAACTTATTCACCAAATATCTGTAATTTCATTATTTGTTGGTTAACACAAAATAACTTAACCCTTGGTCAGGTAAAGCCTGCCTAAAAATCATAGTTACAGACCCAAAATGGACACTTCGAATAAACCCTCTCAACTAAGAAATTTAAAGATAACAAAAGTAGACTTTGATTATCTTTCAGATCTCCATATAAAGTCAGTTACATTGCCATCACCTATCAAATTGTCATTATATATACACATACACAAACACGCACATATGTATATGTACATGTATATGTACATATGACTCCTCAAAATTTTAATAAATTGGAAAACAAGAATGAATGTGGCTAACCCAAAGAAAATTTCAGTTCCTAAAAAAAAGAATATATAGGTTAAAATAAATTTGTTTACTTCTTGTTGTCGAAATGTTCAAACGAAACCCTTTTATAGACCGAAAATTTAAGCAAAAATTTTTTACTTTGTGGCTTTCAAATGCTTTTTCTGGAAGAAATATATTGACTTTCAGAAAAAATATGCAAAAACCTCTTCTAGATATTTCAATATTTCAGAACGAAAACATTTTACTTAGTTTATGTTTGATTTATGTATCATCAACGTCTATCCCTTTGTTTTGTCGGACAAGGTAAATAATATATCTAGAAATTCTAAACTTGACTTACGCAAGTCTGCAAAAAATTATTCTATTCCATAACATACTAACACAAATTTTTTAAATGTTATTGCTGTGTTATTTTTTATTATTTATGACTTACTTCAGCTTCTTTTCCAAAATGCAATAGATTTTTGGAATCAGTAAAATATGAGGGAACATCAATTTTTTCGTCTGTTGAAAAGAACTAAAAAAAAATTCCAATCAAAGTTTACTTTTAACAAGATAATTGCATGAGCACTTAGTAACAAATGAACAAAAATTGAAAGTTCTAAAAAATTTTAATTTTATTTTAATTATAACAGAATAAGATTTTATTCACAAAATTATTTATCCAATGCACCCCAATTCAAATCAAATCAAAAAATGAGAAATAAAATTCTTTTTACCATAATACAACTACTAAAAGATAATATCAATAAAACTGTTTGAACTTGATAACACACCTCAAAACTTTAACTCATTTTATAGCTTACCTTGTTAAGCCCTAAATTAGCATGATCAGTTAGAAATTGATATAGATTGCTGATGAAATCCTGTCGCTCCTGTGTGTTGGCAAAGTCTGTTTTGTAGTTAAATTTCTCTCTCACCAATTTTACAATATAATACTATAACAAAATGATTATAGAAAACAATGAATGAAGCACCTATTGAAAATTCTATTCTTCATTCACTTTTGTAACGTAATAAATTAATTCATAGAAATCTTAAAATGTTTCAAGCTTCAAGGTCCAAACGCTTTAAACGCTTTCCACACTTTAAACCATAGGGGTAAGAAGAAAATAAAGACAGAAAAAATTGAAATTTTGGTCATTTTGAATTCTGTAATCTACTCATTCAGGGTATAATTTTTATAAAAAGAACATAGGGGAGGAAGAAAGAGCATATGGAAGAACATATGGATCTTAGCTTTTACAAGTTTAATCTTTTGCAATTTTAAGTTATGCTTAATTCTGTTTATCATTAAGATGTCTGATGAAATATGAAAACCGTGTTCAAAACGTTTATCAATTTTTTAATAATAAATGATTTAAAACAGAATGAAAGTAATGGATGATTTTGAGACTATCTTTTCAGTACGTAAACAAATATGGATTTATTAGGGCCTATTATATCTCTATCACATAATGGTATATTCATAATTTTGTACAATATCGAACTCATTTTGGAAATAATATCTTATTACACTCATTATATCTGACCCACCGAGTAATAAAAAAAAAACTAACATATAAATCAATTAATTGATGTACTACTACCTGCAAAAATGGAGTAATAGTTCTCATAAATCAACACTGACTAATAGTGAAGGCAAGTGTCATCTTTAAAAAAAGACCATTATTGCATATACTGCTAATAATCTAGACGCATCTCAATACCATTGCATATGGATTTGAAAAAGCAAATAAGATAGTATGGAGATGCAATCATACACCAAGCTATAATTTATGATAAACATTTATAAATTTTTTATGCAGTTTAATCACCTAGTAATGTAACTCTAATTTAATGAATGAATAAATTAGAAATCAGAAATAGAGTGAGACAGAGAAGCGTCACTTTTAAAGCCTGTTAGCCCAGCACAAAATATAGAGCAAGATCAATATTTTAGACCCAAGACTAACCTAGAATAAGAAACTTTATGGCTTAAATCACAAGTGTAATTTCAACACCATAATTTTTATTCCTCAAAATTTAATAATTTTTTAAAAAATTTTATAAATGAAAAATAAACTCACCTTTAGTTGTTCTTTCATAGCATAATATTTACCAGAGGTGTTCAACTCATTTAGAAAGATTTTTCGTCTGTTAAAAAAAGTAAACTACTGTCATTGTTATTTGAAGGCCAATCAGAGTTTTATGACCAGGCAGAACGTAACTTTAGTTAAATTAAAATAAATACACTATATACACTAAATACACAAATTGAGCGGTTATAAAAATGTATTCTCTTTAAAAGCTTAACAGAAACTAAAACATTAACTATGCTTGCTATCAGTTCTTCAAACATAGAAACTTAAATAAAAAATGACTTTTTCCCATATTCAAAATATCAAGGTAATTTTATATAAAAATAACAATATAATGATAATAATAACAAATAATAATAAAAAATAATAATAATGGATAATAATAATCCAAATAAAAATGAATAATATTAGTTTCCAAGAAAAATTACCAGTAAACCAAGAAATTAATTTGGTATCATTTGAATAAATTAGAATTACAAATTTTTGCAAAAAATGATGCTGATTCAACTTCCTATGAAGGTAAAATTGCAGCAGAAAAACAAATATATGTATATTTAAGTAGATATTATATAAAATGCTTAAACTTCTGTAATCTTTTTACTTAAAAATATTTTATGACAAGTGCACTAAAAAAGTCTCAGAATTAGTAAGCTACCAGATGTGGTCCAACAAGACTTTTTCCCGTAAAACTAATGTTTATTAGAAATATTTTTACCAAATTCTAATGTAAAAAATGGTATAAATATACTTGGACCAGGTACTATAAAATCTCACAAGGAACTGCTATATAAATAGACTAGGCAGATGGTTAAAATTTAACTAAGAAAATATAAGTAACATTGCTAATAACATAAGGTGTACATTCTTTTTTGCATATGATGTATTGACAACTGCTTTATATTATCATCTTTTCAGAATCCAGATTAGAAAATACCTTTCATTGATATCTTCTGGGTCTTGAGTCAATTCTGCTCCAAACATAAATCTATAACACAGTTTGATATAAACTTGCTTCTGTTAAAATATTTGAAACAAGCACGGTAGTAATTAATTGACTCAAAACGAGTTTGTACAATCAAAAAAAAAAAAATTACTACTAATTGATATAAAAGGAGAGATAAATATGCTAAAGTAATTGAAACTGACACATTTAAACATTAAACTTAATTTCTACAGAATCAGAACATACTTTCTGTCTCTTGTCTCTTTTTGAGCCTGGGTTCAAGATATTAAAAGATTGCCTCAACTTCTATAAAATATACAAAAAAAGTTATTGCACCAATTTCATGTAAATTCATGTTGAAAATGTTGTTTTTGGACATATTCGGAAAAACAAATGAGAAATTTCAATTTCCATCACCTTTGGATCACTATCTTTCTGGGACAAAATTTTATATATTTTGGGATTTGGATGTTAAAAGCACAAAAAAAAAAAAAAAAAAATCTTTCTAGCATCACAGAAAATATAACGTTGGCAGAATTACAACAAAAAATTACATTTTTGGATAAACCTTTGACCTATTTGAAAACTGAGTATTAGGCACAGAAAACTTTGGTTGGCATACTACAGTCATCATTAAAACAACACAAAATTTCAGTAAAATTAGAGCATAGTCTATATAAGAAATTGAAAATTTTATTTTTTTGGTCTGTTTATCTGCTTATGGCTCTAAGGCAAAAATAGGAATTTTTGGCAAGTAGCCATATGGGAAAAAAGATTCTCTAACATTACAAAAAAAATTTCAATACAAAAGATTTCAAGAGTTGCCGTTTTAAGGCCAAAAATTATAGCACATTTGGACTCAGAACAAAAAACAGGATATTTTTTAGAATATAAAATAAAAATTCCTTTTTCTTTAATGACAAAAAAAACTTCAAAAAAGAATAAAATATTCCATAGAAAAATTTGCAAATGTACAAGCAACCAAACTCATAGTACCCTAATCAGTTTTGATAGGAATTCAAAACCTAATGAAAGGTCATGGAGAAATATTCCACACATATATACTAATATGGGTATCATAACTGAACTCTATTGGCTTTGCAGAGACAGAAACTTTTTAATGAGATTTTTTTTGCAGTCTATTTAACTTAACCTCACGAAAAAAAAGAACTATTTTTTACCTAAACTCTTCCAGTAAAAGATCTGATAAATCCTCCACTTGATTTATATAATCTTCAATAGCCTAAATGGAAATATTAGAAAACAGATCTTATCTATTTTTTCTTATTCTTTCCTCAAACTTATAATATGTTTCAATGAAAAATATCTAAACGACTATACACGATGAAAAACTCAAAAATTTTTTCAAGATGTGAGGTATTGTTCATAATAAGGAATTAAGGGGTTGTTCATTTAAGTTAGGGTTGATGTTTTTTAGTGGTGAGTGCTCACTAAGAGTTTTACTTTAAGTTAAAAAAATGCCATTCTCATTCTAGGCAATATTTAATCTTTTATCAGTGAAAATTTAAAAACAAAAGATGATTAAAAATAGTACTAAAATCCAAAAATTTCGACAACGACAGAAAATATGATTGGTTTAATTTTCTTATTGTCAGAGAAGATTTCAAAAATGCTAAAACTATCACAAATAACAATATGTCATTTTCAGGCTAATTTTGATCGCTTTTGCAGGCTTCATCAAGGAATGGTGAGGAAATGAAGCCAATATTAACAAAGCAAGGAATAGAAATATTTATGACATCATGAATAAGAAAAACAACCTTTTGACTTCCACCGACAATCTTTTGTAACTTTTGACGTGGGGGGATAAGTTCAGCAACCCTAAAAAAGGTACACATTATTTTTTCAGCAAAGGTTTTTTTTAACTATTGCCATGCAACATCATAGGTTATGAATTACTAGGGATGAACTTAAATATATTCAGGTAACTTCCAGAAAGATTGACAATGACAGAATGTAAAATTTTGTCTATGAATGCCCAAAACAGCATTTACTCCCTAAAATCAATGCCCTTTGCACAATTCAAATATCCGTTTTACGATTGTTTCAAAAACGAAGGCATAAATAAAATGTGCTAATTTCTTATGAAAAGATTAGAAACGATTAGAAAAATCTTAATTTATAACTCCAAGATTTCCCGAGTAAACCATTAACATATTCGTAGATTTGTAGGAGGTTAACAAATTTTTAGGAATTTCAAAACTTTTATAAAAGTGACAGTTATTTATATATCAGCATTTTCTTTTTTAAAAACAATTGTAAATTATATTTTTTAGCCTGCTCCTATTGCATATATCAAAGTTCATTCTACGTGCTAAGAAAATCTTAGAGGTATACAAAATTGAAGCGCAACTTATTGAAAAAAAAAAAAAGCAAAATTTTGGGTGTGCTTCACCTGGAAATTGTTTATGACACACGACAAAAAAATTTAAATTAGAGAATGATCAGGTCGAAAAAAACATAATGAAAGTATTTTTAAAAACTTGTTTTTAGGTCTAAATAGATCAAGTTTTGTGCCCTAGGGAATTTTTAACTTCGGCATATTCAGGAACATTACAAATTTTTTTTCAAAAATCTAAAACTACTAGTTAAATCGCATTATGGCCTTATGTTTTAATGCAAAAGTTTACAAAATTTTTAAAACAAATGACTGGACAGAAACAGAAGGATATGATTAAAATAAATGACTGAACAGACCCAGAAGGATATGATGAAAATAAATAAATGGAAAAAAAAAATAATAATTTCCAGCTTAAATCAGGAGCCAAAATAAATTTTCCTTTTTTTTGTTGTTGCTGAGCTAACGATTGTGATTTCTAAGATGGTATGAAATTACCAACTGAATTACTAACGTAAATAACTAAGACTTTAATTTTTAATTTATTTTTATACGGGCCTTTATAAATTTCAAAGGTATGCAGATAAATTAATGAGTGTTTACTCAACTAAAAATCAATACGATACTAATACCTTGTTACTACGTCTTCCGATCTTCGTTTTTGTACTAAAGGTTTATCTAGTTCCAGCTCCAGTACCACGTATGTCCTAGCATCAGCATATCGCTAGTGCAAAACACAAATTTTTTTAATCTTTAATAGAACATTAACATCACATTAACTTTTCTGTCAACAGAAAAGAAATTTTTTATACTATAAAGAAAAAACGTGACTACTTTATCAAATATAAAAGTTTTCTTTGTAACAAGATGGAGAGTTAACAATAAGCAGGCTTGATGACGAGTACTTAGTCAGGAATTTGGTGGCTTGCACTCCTCTTTACAGTTGGGTGTGTGGACATTTTCTATTAAAAATCAAACAACTAGCTAATTTGAGGTATGTGTTCATTTCAAATTTCATGTATTTCTGGATATATCCAGATTTCCGGATATTTAAAAATCTATTAAACCTTTCAGGAAAAAATCCAGATAATTTCCGGATCTTACTTGTAAATAATGTTTAGCAAACGGCTTAGTTCATGAACTAACAGTCCTGTTAAAAACATTAAACCATTAAAACTTTATAATCACTTCGTTATTTTTATATAATAACGAGCAATTATTCTCTCTACCCGATAATATAAAATTTAAAAAAAAAAAAATTTTTTGTAAATAGAAAAAAATTCACTCGATATAGTGATTTTTAAACATTCGATTCTCAGAAACCATGTGACTTAAAACGTATGCTACGTGAGATGTTATTAATAGCAATTTAATTTGCTCTATTATTTCATGATAGCAAATGTGAGATTTTTAAAAAGATTTTAGATAACAACAAAAATTCCACGCCTTAAATAATGTTTTTTTTTATTATTATTATTATTATTATTTCAGTAGATCTTTTTAAGTAGGGTTTAAACACCTTTTTATATTTATATGTTATGTACAAATATCAGCTACTTTAAATAGCGCTGTTAATCTGTAGGTTATTTATATTTGTGGTTTAACTTTTTTCGTAACCTTGGATACATACGCATTAAAAAATGCGTAACAATTATTTAATAGGCTTAAATTAGATTATTTCTTAATCAAATAACTCGAATATATTTCAACAACCAATGAACCAGGAGCTATCCAAGAATAAAATTTAACGTATTTACTGTGATAGTTTGTATATACGTATATTACTTTTTATTATAAAAACAAAACTTCAAACTGCGCAAAATAAATGTATTAGGTACTGTCTTTTATTGTGAAACAAAGAGCATTTCACAATAGATCACTTTGAACGAATAAATTGACTTAATGTAAACGACAGATTTGAGCAATGCATAAGTGCATGTGCCTTTAAGTTTGTTAATAGAAATTCCCCTGAATA
>JAUZNK010060054.1:0-31582 GCA_035046665.1 Euphysa ruthae
ATACCTTACACCAGGCCTCACAAACATACAGCATTAAAAAAAACTGTAGGCCAGTTATTTAAAACACCTTTTTTTTTTTATTAAAATGTTTTATAAAATAATTCTAGCTTTTTATATTTCAGATTGATTAGGTTAGGCCTAATACAACTGAAGTTGGCGTTTACTAAACATTTGTATGAAAAAGGTATTACCAAGCGATTGAGCACTTTTTTATCAAAAAATAGCTTTTAGTTTATTTAACCAATTATTCAAGAAAGAGTAGGACCTTTACTTGAACTTATTCTCTTCGCACAGGAGAGGAATATCTATTTCTCAGGCTTAGCGTTTTTAAGTCTTCATCCTTTTAATTTAAACAATGTAAATATTGACCTGTTGCAGGCGGAAACAAAGAAAAAGCCCCAAATATCAATCGCTTTGAGACCATGAATTCTTAAATACAACAATATGAAACAAATGTAACACATATTTTTTAAACATATTCAAAAATTAAGTGTGTGTACCTTCTGCAGCGGAGCTTTTTCTAACTATATACCAGCAATATAACCTAATGTCTTTTTGCCCTCATTAATTAAAGATTGTTCAACTTTTGGGAGATTCTGAAATATATTAATTGAAGCCACTTTGTTTATGAAAATTTTACGTTTTTCACAAGAATGATCCGAAGAAATACTTTTTAGTTCACTAAAGTCAACGTCTAAGTCGAAACAGAATTTTGTTTTTCGAATAGCCACTTTTTATAGCACTGCTGAACGTTTATAAATTAGGTACCTCCTGTGCCTTGCCGTAACTTACGAAAAAATTTTTCGGTTGGTTCACTACTAAAACGGCCCAAACATACATAACTAGAACCACTTTGTAAAAGTGTTTAGCAAGTTTAACCATTCCCCTATAGATATTAGCAAATAAACGAGAAGTATCTTTTATAAGATGTTTTACTCTTTGGCCCTGCTTTACAGTTGATATTTTCTTAATTGTATCAGCTAACTGTAATAAAACAGCTAGTCTTTCACCATTAGTAGAAGACAACACAGTTACTAGTTTATTTTTTGTATGTATATCTTCAAATGGGCCTTTTACATTAGCAATTTTTAAAAAACTGACTAGATTTGTAAGGAAATCAACTGCATCATCATTAATTTTTTTTGAAGTTTTAACGCCACCATCGTCTCCTCACAAAAGACTTATAAACACAATGAAGCATTTTGGCCACACAATAGGTTTCAGTGATACTGCTGTTTCAGTAAGTTTTGGGAGTTTGATGACAATGTTATTTTTTCTAACTCATAGAGTATTTTAAATGGTTCCGTTATATCCGGATAGCTCAGTTGGTAAGACATGTGACTCCCAACCGTAAGGTTATGAGTTCAAATCTGGGTATCGCACACTCAGCTTATTCGATTCGGTTCGGTGCGATAAGTATAAGGTTTTCTGGGTGAGCGGTTATTTACCGTAAGCTCAAATGGGAGCTCAAAGTACGCCAAACCCGTGAGAACCTTCCGAAATAAATAGTCTGTCTCCCTTTTTAGCAGTTCATACTGTACTACCACGTTATAACTCAACTCTTGTAGTAATCCAATTTCAGTAATCCAATTAATACGAATGGATTTCATCAAGCAAACATTGTCGAATAAAAGCTATAAATTACTGACAATTTTCCATGGTTTTTTAGCTCCAACATGTTGAAAAATTTTTGGTTGGCTTTGTTGTTATTGCAAAGAATAGCTTTAAAATAACCTCCATTTTATTGAATGATTTTCAAAATGTTAAGTGTTTGGTTGAACAGGTAAAACTTTAATTTAAGAAATTTTACCACCAAATAGAGAACAAATCACAAAAGCAGTAATGACATACTGGTCAGGAGAGTTTGTTACTTTTCCAAAAACATTACCTCCTTGATTAGCTGAGGTTTTACATGTATTTCATCGAGTATTAATACAACGCTTTTTTGTTGCTCAGGATAATTTTGAAAAAATATTTTCAGAAATTCATTATCACTTGTATTGTTTATTTTTCTGGTTAAGTTTGTAAGCAAATTTATGCTTGGAAGTTGGTAATCATCTCTGAAGCAAGAATATAGTGATCTAGAAATTGAGAAATTTGTTTCTGTGGTGTATTTTTTTCTCCTACCTACGCCAATGATCGCATAGAATTAACTTGGTCTAATTTTGTTTGCTGCTTGTAGTTAGAAAATTTTAAAAATTCAAACCTAAGTCCAGTGTTGAAACTGAGCTAATAACAGTCATTCCTTTAAAGGATGGTGGTTTAATTGAAATTTTGTTTCCGCAATGAAAACTGACAAAAGTCAAGTCATTGTTAAGTTTTAAAACATATTTAGTTATACCAGTTTCCTCAATAAAGTCCTTACTTTACCCACTAGTTGCGCCCTCCGGGCTTGCCTCCCAAAATTACACCTTCGACAATTTACAATAAATAATTCTGTATAAAAGAAAGTTTTCCCATGCTCTTACCCGTACCCTTACATCATGTGTTCGGCAAGTTGTTTGAAGATTTGGCTAATTGGTGCTCTGATATCATAATTGAAAAATAACTTGGAAAATAAATTTTCACCAGATGTGGGAGTCGAACTCGTAACATTTCGATCCGTAGTTCGATGCCTTGACAACTAAGTTATACCGTATACCACGTTGATCAATATTTTGTGTTTAAGATTTTCTTATTATTTGTTTTTACAGATTTGCCCATTGTTTGAAAACGCCAACCAAAAACGAACCAGCCAATGAAAATACAGGTATATAAAAACAGATAAACATATTTTTAAGCGTGTTATTATATAGACTAGTTGTATACACCGCCAAGATTTTGGCTAATTGGTGTGCATATAGCATTTAAAAAGAAATCTTAAAAAGTAAAATTTTGAGGATTCGATTGTTTTAACGTGGCCCAACAGGAAGACAAATAGTTTTTTCGAATTTATTAATTATAGAAGGGCCCACGGGTTTGGTTTTGGTGTACTTGACAGCGTATGGTAAAACTTGCTCTCTTCGGAAAAATAAAAGAAAAACTAAAAATAAATTTGGAAGACCGGGGCATCGATCCCCGTACCTCTCGCATACTAAGCGAGCGCTCTACCTTTGACCTAGAACTTCTCAAAAACTTACGTCTAAAAAAAATAAGTATTACATTATGGTATCTCTCTATTTACACATTATTTAAAAACGACAATTAAAAACAAAATTAATGTTTGGATTTTAAATTAAAGTTTCAATCAATGAAAGTCTTTAATATATCGATATCGTTCCGTCATGTTGTATTTTGTTGTTTTTTGGCAGTTGGCATAGTAGCGACCAATGACAACACATGATTAAAAAATGTGTAAAATACAGTAGGAAATCCGTAAATAATTGTAAAAACAAGAAATCTAAAGGTATTACTATAGAGATTATATGAAGCGTTTATTGGTTGTTAGGTTGATTGTTTGTTGAAGTTTTTGTGCTTGTCAAAAATTCACGCAGCACAGTTACGCAAAAATATTTAAAAGTTCATGCAACAAGTGTTAATAAAACCAGACAAAATAAAAGGAAAGAAAAAAGAAACGAAGAGAATATTAGTCCGAAAAATTGAAACCAAAGATTAAAGAGAGTCTTTATTGAGAATATTTTTTTGAATTGATATCTTTTTTTTGAATTGATATCTTTTTTTTGAATTGATATCTTTTTAAACGCAGAAAAGAGGGAGTTGGAGTTAAAATTCTTAAGTTTCTAAATTTGTAAATGAATTCTCAAATTCATTTACAAAAAACAAGAGATTTATTCCAATCCCAGATGTATTATAAATGATAGAATACTTACAATACTTTTGCATTTTATGGGATATAAAGGTTCCAATTATTAAAATTTCTCGTAAAATAGTTATGAGTTATTCGAGTTTCAGTAAATTCGAAATTGAAGATGGAGAATCTTTTTTGATAGAATCGAACACGAAAAGAAGACTTGTTAATTTTAGTTCTTTAAATGATTCCGAGGTATCAGACCTAAAGGGTTGAAAGTTTATAACGCGAATAGATTGTCGTTGAACTGAAAATATTTTATTGATATGATAATATCCAGTTTGCCCCCTGATTTGACAGTAGTAATTCAAGTGAGAAAAGAAAATAGAGAAATTTTTAAAAGTAGGTTTATCAACAAAGTCACGAATTTTAAATTACATACTTTTAGATCTATTTAACTTTTTTTGAAGTTAATCTATGTGAAATTGCCATGAAAGATTAGAATCTATTAAAAACCCAAGGTACTTATCAAATTTAAAAGGGTAAATAAAGCCATTGATTTTGATCTTGGTTACATCATTTATTAGATTCCAAGTTTCTCAGAAAATAACGAACTCCGTTTTGCCTACATTCAGGGATATTAAGTTGGCATTTAACCAGTGGTCTACATTCTTAAGATCAAAATTTAAATTTTTACCAATGAATTGTAATGATTTATTGATGTTTAGAACATTCTTGTCATCAGCAACAGAAGAGAACAGAAAAGAACTTGACAGATTTATGTGCGTCGTTAATATAAATCAAGAATAACAAAGGACCTGAAACAGATCCTCGAGGAACACCGCATACGATAGATTTTAGAGAATATTCATACCAATTAATAAAAATAATCTGTACTTTGTGATGATATAAATAAAATTGAATGAAACCAATCCTTTGCTATACCTTAAATGCCATAATATTCTAATTTGGAGATTAGAATACTATAATCCATAGTATCAAATGCTTTTTGAAGATCAATAAACATTCCACGCACAAAATAAAACGTATCAAGAGCCTCTCTGAATTTTTCAGTTATAATTATGAGAGCATGAGAGGTTGTATGTTTAGATCGAAACCCAAATTAAAGTTTTGTAAGACAGTTAAAACTGTTGAGGGAAGAGTACAATCTGGAATTTATTGTAATAGATCAATGTTAAAGGCACCTAATATAATATAGATTTATTTTCAGATAATTCGATTACATGTTAAATAATTTGATAATTCGATTACATGTTACATAATTTGATAATTCGATT
The DNA here is from genome assembly GCA_035046665.1 of Euphysa ruthae. Lineage (NCBI taxonomy): Eukaryota > Metazoa > Cnidaria > Hydrozoa > Anthoathecata > Corymorphidae > Euphysa > Euphysa ruthae. The sequence continues at coordinate 5,026 of JAUZNK010060054.1, forward strand.
ACATGATACATAATTTGACAACTCGATTACATGATTTTATGTCTGGCTGTTGCCTTTGCTCTAGAATACTTTTTGAAATAAAGCAGCTGGAGTATATGTTTATCTAGCTAAACAATTTACAAAAGTTTCTCTGTTTCATTACATTTCTAATTAAATAATTCGATGAAATACTAGATGGCTAGGGTTACTGAAAATACTGATTATTGAGTAAAAGCACATAACGATCTTCTAAATTTAACGACGATAAACATATGCATGTTTTTTTTTATCTTGAATAATTTATATTAGTAGCTGTTAATGATCTACGATAATTTTTTTAAACAGGTGAAATTTTTCAAACACGCAGCGCGCTCTAGGGTTTAAATCACACCACAAATCACAGCGGAGTCTAAGGTTTAGCAACCGATGAAGAGGAGTATGGTTACAAACGAGTGTGTTTTTCTCTGCATTACACCACCAGGAAGAAGTAAAAGATTTCGAATGTTAATAGAACATTTGAACGGAAAGTTTAAACAAATAAAAGCAAAGAGACAATCTCTATAATAATAACCTTAAATGAGGCAGGCACCCACATACATATATTTAAACAAACCAAACCTTTCTTTTCTTTCCATTATTTATATCAGCTATAAAGCAGTGATTCCCCGTCAGTCCATTGGTTTGTTATTGTTATTTTTTTAATTAAAAAATTCTTACACCATTCGAAAAAGCATTTAAAAAGGATGAAACGAGTGGTATAACTTATACGCATTTTTAATATCTTACTAAAAGCAGGCGTAAAATTCAATAAAAATCTATATATATATATATATATATATCGCATTTCTTAGTTTAAGCAAGGTAACTTATTAAAAAAATATTCAAAATATGGATATTGCTTTGTTCCTCAATCGTTTATGCAAGTAATTTATATCATTATTTACCCCCGCTTTTTATAAATTTATTTACTTATTTTCGGTTTTATATTGTTAATCGTGGCTTTAACAAAAACCGAACTTTCTTGCTATTCAAATGTTTATAGGAACGTTTCAAAAAAATTTGAATATCTGGCCATATTGTTTAATCGCAAGAAATATTTCACACGTGCTTTAAATGTTTTGTTTTGGAGATATCAGTAACTTTCATTTAATTCATATTTATTTAATTTGCCTATCACTTATTTTCAGTTAAAAATAATTGTATTAAAAAGATATCGAATACGAAGAACATTCGAAAAGAAAGTGATATTCAGTTGTCGATTATTCAAACTCCTGATATGCTAAGAGGTTGAATGCAAGAAAAAGGTTTGTTTGATTGATTAACCCTAAAAAGACCTTAAAGATTTTAAGATAACCTACTTGGAATTAATTTTTCAAGACCACTATGCCGTCGTCAATCTAACCAATTTTGTTCCAAGAATTTACAAGTAAGAGCAGTTGATGAGGCAATGGGCAACCGATCTGATGATTTTTCATCAATAAATAGCTGCCAAGAAACGAAATTCTGAAACACAGGAACTGGAAATTGGATTGGGATTTTTCGGATTTCGAAATTCCAAGTTCATTAAAAGTTATGCTTAAATGCAGATATTGGCCCTCAAAGAGAATTCTACTCGAATCTATCCGAAACCTAACCCGACAATGAAACATTTCCGACCTATGGACCAGAAGAACGCTTATTTGTCGATAGGTATTGTAATTTGGATTTGGATTGAAGCTGGAATTTACGACACGACATCTCTTGGGCAGATTCTGGAAACATGCGTGGTATTTTATCTGTGATTTTAATCGCAGTTTGATCTTTTCATTCGCATAACAAGTCGAACAAAACCAATATTATCTTTTTTTCCTTACACGTTTACCCCCGGTTTTAGTAAAATATTAAAAATGCGCATAATTTTTGATTGGCTCATTTTTTAAAGTACAGCCGTAATATTTTTTTTATCTAATTTAAATACTCTTTCGGTGTAAGAATTTTAGATTTTGACTGGTAACAGGTAAAGAACCCAAATCCTAAACAAGTTTGCAAATAACAAGTCTGTGCATGCGAATATTTTGAGTGGGAAGACATCGAACAGATGGAATAGGCAAGATATACATCACAACACTTTGAGTGGGAAGATATCGAACAGATAATAGGGAATATTTACATCAAAATACTTTGTTCAAGAGGATATCGAGCAGATAGAATAGAATGTTTAAACCACAATACTTTGAGTGAAAAGATATCGAGCAGATGGATTAGGGAATGTTTTCATCAAAATACTTTGAGTGGGAAGATATCGAACAGATGCAGTAGGGAATGTTTACATCACAATACTTTGAGTGAGAGTATATTGAACAGATGGAATAGGGGATGTTAACGTCCCAATACTTTGAGTGACAGGATATCGAGCAGATGGAATAGGAGTGTTTAAACCACAATACTTTGAGTGAAAAGATATCAAACAAATTGAATATGAAATGTTTACATCACAATACTTTGAGTGAGAAGATATTGAACAGTCGCAGAAAAAATAACTTATAGACATAAATTCTATCAACAATTTAAAAGGGCAAAAACAGATACAGACAAGGAACTATTTTAGCAGTGCTAAAAATGATGTTCTTGGAGCTATTAATAGAAAACAAAAAAAAAAAAAAAGCTTAATGTAAGTATAGGTAGACCTAAATATCTTTGGAAAACTTTGGAAGATATAGGTTTTGCAAAATCAAAAAACCCACCGTCACAATCCAATTTTTGTTTAAAACAAGGAAATAAGTTTCTTTTTGTCCATCTTCAAATCGCAAATGCTTTTAAGAATTTTTTTGGAAATCTTTCAAATCTTCCCTTCTATGGGCACCAAATGTTTATATTAGTCGAACAACCCTAAAGTTTTATGACCAAATGAACGTTTCTAATGAGTTTGAATTCTCAAGGACACTGACGATGTAGCTAAATACATAATTAATGATTTAGAATTAAATTAGTCACCATAGTTTGATGAAATATTATCTATGTTCTTCAAGGACAGACGTGCTTCTATTTTGAGACCACTCACACAAATAATAATTCTTTCTATAAGGACTACCATATCGCCAGATGATTGCAAATTAGCTATTACCTCTCCGTCATTTATAAAAGGGAGCAAGACAGAACCGAAAAGCTACAGGCCCATATCGTTATTATTAATTGCATCCAAGATTTTAGAAAAAGTCATTGAAGGCCAAACTAGAGAATTCGTTGAAAAAAAGAAGATCACATATAAATTTCAATCTGGATTTTGAAAGGACAGACGTTCGTGAGTGGTTTGTCAATAAAAAAATATGTCCTTTGGAGCAGAAAAAACCAAGTGTATCCTTTTTTATCTAAAATAAAGGCTAAAAAAGAAAATCCATTGGATATAATTTATAGCGGGACATCCATTAAACGACATACATCAGTAAAATACTTAGGGTGCAAATTAAATTAATTTCAAACTTAGATTTTTATATAGAAAACAATTCTTTTTAACACCAACCTTATAGCGTGCTCTATGCAATGCTCTGATTTAACCTCATTTTGACTATGCATGTTCTGCCTGGTATATAGGCCTCAACGAATCACATAAAATCCGTTGTACAGGAAATAAATTATAAGATCTTATTTAAATATGAATAGTCGCGCCCATATTGGTACTGAGCAGTATTGAGCCATAAACTGGCTGCCTGTTGATTTGAGGGTTAATCAGGTTATTGCTGCACATGCATTTAAATTCTGCAGTAGACCCAACTTAAATTACATCTTTAAAATTTCTGAAAATAGAAAAATCCTGCCACGCAACAGCCATCTAAGGCTAGATACACCCTTGGGAAGATCTTCCATAGGGAAAATTGTCTGTTATCAAAAGGTCCCTTTATATGGAAAAGGCTTTCTAATGAACAAAATCAATCACAAACTATAAAGTTTTAACATATTGTTATAACATAACATCAAGGAAACATTTTTTTTTACCTCTCTGGATTTAGTTCGCAGGCCTAAAAAAATATAGACTATAATTCTGTAGAAAACTTTTTTGGCTTTTAATTTAAAAAAATTTTTATGTGTGATATAGAAGGGGATCACAATGGAAATATTGTTATGACAGTCAATTTTTGTGATTATCCTTGGCACCATTTGTTTTTATCTGAATATTTATTGTTATAATCTTTTCTTGTCATTTTCATGGCATATGTATATTTGTTTGTGGCAGAATAAATACTTACTTAATTCCTCCTTATGGAATAGGGAATGTTTACATCACATTACTTTGAGTGAGAAGATATCGAACAGATGAAATATGGAAAAAAAAACTGAGAAATAAAAAGGACAAAAAAAAAGAGAAAAAAAAAAAAGGTGAATGACATGGTACCAGTTTATTTCAGCTACACCTTTTACTCTTATTTTCGTAATGGGCTTGAAATTTTCAGTATAAGTTCTTTAGAAAAACGTAATATTTTATATATATATACAGTATAGAAAACAATAAAATTAAAATAATATAAACAAAAACTCGTAAAACAAACACCCACCATATTTACTGCGTCATTCAATTTTAAAACAAGTACATTCAGACCGCTCTTTCGCATAGGCTAATAGTTTCAAATTTTAGCTAATTGTCATTAACACTCATATATTTTAATAATAAACAATTAAAAAATACCGCTAAAATCCTATAAACAGAAATTATTCGCTTGGTTTTCATAAATTATGCACTTCTTAAGATTACGCATTTCTAATCCTGATTTTTAGAGTAGTTACTAGACTAAAACTAAATCAACTGATATTCGAAGAGACAAAGGATGCGATAGCGATAAAAGAATAAAGCCATATTCTTTTTAGGGACTGTTGAGTCCGGTCATGACTTTGAGATATCGTTTGATTTAAAATTGAAAGACGTGTAAATTTCTTATACAATAAAGATTGACAAGAGAAAAATTTCTGATCAAGTTCGGCAAAAATTCTGTACATTAACTAAAAAAAAGGTTTGAGATCGCATGTGATTGTTAATTTGCTGATGTCTCCACAAACGACAACCCCTTAAAATCAAAAACCCAACGACTAACTCTAAAGTTCATGTATGGCATAATTTTGGGTTTTGTACTGCAGTTGGATTGAGGTTAGTATGCCAATAAATAAATAAATAAATAAATATATACGGATAATCAAAATTTTTGCTTATGACATCAGTTAGTTGATCGATCAAAATCGATCGAAGAAAAAAGCGTGCCATTCAAACCGTTTAACTTATCCTCCTCGATAAGTAATTATAGTCACAGAATTTAAAAAGTGTGTAGATATTGCAACTAATTTGAAAATGGAATATTTATGAATAGTCAACCGGCTGCGCAGGGTATCAATTTGGATGCAAAAAGCGACCGTAGTAGCAGGGGTTTTGGCATATTGATTCTAGATGTATTTTTAAAATAAGAAATTTTTACATAAAAAACATTTAACAACAAAATAAAAAAAGGGTAGAGAATAAGAGCGTTTAAGAATTAAAGTGGATATTTAAAATCCAATTCGTTCAAACACTCGTGTATACATCACCACCTATCATTTATCCATCATAAAAATGTTGCATACTGTGTATTAGATACGACTGTATGCTGTATACTGTGTATTAGATACGACTGTATGCTGTATACGAAAATAACGATAAGTTATTATTAATTAATTTGAATTTTGGATAAAATAGATTTAGAATGTATAAGTTTAAAATAAAAAAAATTTTAAAACGTATTTCATTCAGTAAAAAATAATATAAAATCTGTTAATACTATAAATCGTTATCTTGCTTAACATTGTCATTATATCTCTGCCTCGCTTTTTCGAGTGTTTCTGGCGAAGAATCTAAAAACAGTGATGTAAACTTTTGAAGCTGGGATACAGCTTGTTTTGATTGTTCTAAAAGACGTTCTTTTTCTTCTTGCGATTTATTTAATTCAACAGATAAACGATCTTTTTCTTCCCGTTCCTGAAAATATATATAGGTTAGAACAATTTAAAGGTACTTAACCTCGGAGCTACATGAGGCTGCGGGGAGAAAATGCTATATATCAAAATTTAATACAAATCTAAATCCTTAGTTCGCGAAAATAAATACACATGCTAATAAAAATAACACGCGCAAAATCACATAATAGTATACAAGCGGAATCACTAATTGCGGGATTAATGCAATGAGGCACAAGAATTAGCATTTACACGTAAGTTTGTCCGTTCCCTCCCTTAATTTTTTTTTTGTCAATGAACAGTAGATTGAAATGTAAAATATACCCGGTCTAATTCACTTTCCATGACTGTTAGCATGATCTTCAGATCTTCTTTATTCCATGGACCAGCCTCCTCTCCAGACTTCTCGATGGCCAGGTCCAGACCTCTAACTGTAAGCGGTATGTACGAAACTAAAAAAGCAAGAAATATAATTTTGAAGGCGTATATCAGGGAAAAAAATATTTCAAATTGAATAAACCAATGCTTGCTGGAACTTTTTACAAGCACTTTAATATAGTTTATTTTAGATTCGAGACACCCTTCGTAAGATTTGCCCATAGATTTAGACAAAATCTGAATAAATTATAAGTGACAAAATCTGCGATAGAAGACATAGAAGCTAAAAAATGGTAGTTATGTTTTCAAACTTCAAACTATATTAAAAAAAAATTTACAGCGTTATTTTGAAAAACTTACCGAAAAATTCTATATTGTAAAAGCAAAACATTAACCATTTGCATTTATAAAGCATAAGGCCTGAGTCAGAGATGCGTTAACGTAGAGATGCAAGCTTGCAACGAAGTGAACTTATGTTGGAGAACATAAAGCAGTCCACTCGACCTTTAAACATTTAATTAAAATAAATAATGCCAGACAAGAAGTGATGAAGCTTTACAAGTGCTAAGTCAAACTTACCGGTAAAATGAATCAATTCACTATATGGAGATTTTCAGAAATATAACCGAATTCATACATCAATTCATCAAAAGGCACTATTAATATAGAGATGTTTCGTCAAGGAAGTAAAAATCATATAATTAATAAATTCTTTTTGATAAATCGTATTAAAACACGAAAAATAATGAAATCATTTCATAGTAATTAACCTCAGAAGTGCACCATTGAAAAATACTCACATTAATGAACCAAAACAGCTTTTGCTTCGTATTTGATATTAAAAATAACATCAAGAATAATCAAGAATAATAACACTTCAATGCTTATACAGTTAAGAAAAAATGTAATATGCATTCAAAAAGAATAGAGAAAATCTGACTATATGCTTTATCCAATAACGCCGATACTTTGCACTTTCCTAATTTTTTTTGTTATTAGATACAGAAGACACCTCCAATATTTCCCTGAGGAAAATTCCTCAACAAACAATTTCAATTTAAAAAGCAAAAAAAAATTGTCAAAGCGTACATTCCGACTTTGGAATATAGGCGAGATTTATATCGCCTAACCGAAGGTTACATATTTTTTTAAATATGTAACCGCCAATAAGTCAACACTATTTATTTCTTCATTTTTGGGAGGTTGAGGAGAAAAAAAATAACTATTGTTAAAGCCAATTGAATAAACCAAAATTATAGAAAATATTGCCAAAAAAATGACACTGTAAATCCTGTTAGATCGTTGAATTTCTGTAATTTATATGAGCATTTAACCCCGCAGGAGGGTCTAAAATGGATATTGAGAGTAAACCAATAACCAAGTGGGTATTTGGAAAAATAAAACAATGTAAAATTAATTGCTAAATACGTTCAAAAACAATAATATTTATTTTAATGAAATTTTTTATTTTATTTTAATTTAATATATATATATACTATTTTTTTGAAGATTTTGATTACAGCCTTTTGGCGACGATAGTTAGTTCACTATAGGTAACTTCGAACACAAAAATTAAAAAAAAATATATATATATATATACATAGTATTTTGAAATACATGAAAATAAGTGTTCCACACTATAAATCAATTATTAAAAGTAATATAGGTATTAGTATGTCAGCCACACATAACAAGATAAATATAGAATATATTGGAACTTGATTAAAAAAATTTAGATATGGGCTTAATCAAGTAAAAAAATTCAAAGAGCAAACCAAAAAATGACATGAAATAGTATTTCCCTAGGTTTCTAGCATCTATCTTGTCTTGGGGGAAAATAATAATTTTTATTAGAAAAAATAGCAATGCACGGGATCTTTTATTTCCGTAATAACAGGATTTGTTGCATCATCTTTGAGATGTTTAATACTAAACATTTCAACACTAAAGGCTTTGCATCAAAGACAAATGGTGTAACTAAGATATTAAAACATTACCAGGTGTTCTCTTCAGTTTTTTAAAATACATTATCAACCAATCACAAAAATATAAAATTTCGTAGCTGCTAATTTTTTCCATAAAAATATTTTGTTTTGCTATGTTCATTTACGTATTATATAACCATTCATAACACACCTATTATAGGAAGTAATAAAAATGACATGAAAACAAAGTAGATCTGCTCAAGAGTTAGTGTTTTCTTTTTAAAATGACAACAAAACGTTATTGCAATCTGATAAGTATACAATCAGATGAACAGTTTAAACATATGTCATACTTCAAAGGTGAATTAAATTATACACGCTACGATTGAAATGCTACAAATGGCATAAATAAAGCATGTGTAAACAGGCACCAGAATACATAGAGCTTTATAATTAACTTTCTCCATAGAATCAGTAAAAGAACCGTAGTGCATCCATTTGTTATAAGATAATATATTAATATATTCAAATATAGCTTTTAAATACAAAACAATAAATAGAAATATCTTATCATATAAGTTCAACTACCGGTAACATGTTGATGTAAACTAAATTTATAAAAATGACTTGACATCCTAGGATAAGCCTATCCACCTCATAATTTATTTCTTGAATAGAGATATTTTTTAAGCAAGAAAAAGTCAAATTTAAACTTTGGTTTTTTAATTAAAGTTTCTTAATGCTTAACTTACGTGAATCTGATTTTGTATATATTATATGAACTAATAAAATCAGTATTCAAAACCTTTTTGGTTCGTTCCTAAAGTTATGGCATGATTATCAAAAACTGATTATCTTTGATTTAAGCAAATAACATAGTAAAAAATAACTTGATTTTTTATATGTTCTATGCACTAATATAATCAGTAACCAAGACCTTTTTGGTTCGTTCCTAAAGTTATGGCATGATTATCAAAAACTGATTGTGTGTGATTTAAGTAAATAACACAGTAAAGAATAACTACATCTCACAACATGCTATTTTTATAACAACTACTATAAACAACTTGAAGCTTTTTTACAACAAAAAAAAAAAGATAAATAACATGGATCTTATTTTATCCAGAATCTTATCTGGAGCCAGGAGCTAGAATCTTTGACAGATGGTCATGTGGGTGTAATTTTTGCTTCTAACATCTAATTTTACGTAAATTTAAAAAACAAACAAATAGATTTTGAAGAAATAAGACAAATTTTCTTTTTAGACCTTGAATGAACTGATTCAAGCCCAGTATCGAAAAATTATAACTATTATTTTCTTTTTTTCAAAACTCTAAAATAATAACTTTTTTGACTCCTAAAGGTTTTTGAGAAAAAATAACAGTTTCTGAGAAAAATCATATGAATAGACATAAAAACATATGAACAGACATAAAAACATATGAACAGGCATAAAAACATATTAACAGTCATAAAAACATATGAACAGGCATAAAAACATATGAACAGTCATAAAAATATATGAACGGACATAAAAACGGGCATGGGTGGATTCATAGGATCTTATTAAGTTCGTCTTGAAGATGTTCCAATAACAAAATTAATTATTTGCGCATTGATAACTGTTCCGTGACTGTTAATTAGGCTACTTTGAAATCTTCACACAAAATAAAAATTGAAAGATAAGAATTACAAACGGATGTAGATTTTTCTCAAGTTGTTAGATCAACATTAGTAATAAATAAATAGTAATGGCAATTGACAATTTCTCATTGTAAAATGTTTCAGTTTTGTATGAAAGAAATTCTTATTTAATAAGCCATCTAGATCATAGAAAGAAAGAACTGAGCACAACGGTTTTTGAAAGAACTTTGAGGTGAGCCTTAAGCTTCAGCGTTTCAGTTTTACATATTTTCAATTTCTTTATGTTGATTTTTTTCAGTTAAATGCCCTATATAAATATTTCTTCCAACATATCTGAACTAAGTTTAAGAATATTTCACTAATAATGATCAGGAAGTTTTGCTATTTAAAAAATTTACCCATAAGACAGAAATAAATTTTTTTGTTAGGTCAAATTTTACATATAATAGCCAGAACTGGTTTATATTAGATAGGCTATTCAGTCGACTCACACTATTAATCTTATTTTAAGTACCAGGTCGAATGAAAAGAAAAACAAAATAATAACATACTGCTATTAGCTTTAGTTCTATCAGCCAATGAGCCAGAACGTTTCTTACTTCTACAGGGTAGAGAATGCATTCCACTAATCATAGCATGATCTCTCATTGAGGGTAGCAAAGGAGACAGCTGATCCTCAAAGTCAAAGGTTTCTTCAATACGAGTTTCTTCTGTTTCTATCTCAACAACTAAACTATCACAACTCTCAGTAGCTTCTTTATGGACTTTGTGTTTCACCTGTTCTCTAATATCAGTACTTGATAAATGCTTTACTTCTAGAGGAGGCGTCCATGGTCGTAAAATTGTCATGTTTACTTTAGAAATGGGTCTATCTGTAACACTATGAGAACGTCGCTCTTTAGTGCTAGAAACAATGTGCTTACTGCCTTTATTTGCATTGTCTTTTAGCTGCTTTAGTCTGTGCTCAACAAGCGATACTGGTTTTGAAGTGCGCACTGGAATTTTAGGAGGCGTTTCCTCAGATGTCTTATTATGACTTGGGTGATTTAACTTTAATGATTTACCATTTTCTTTCTGTTGCATTGATGAAAATGACAAGTGAAATTCTGATAAAGCAGCCTCTAAATTTTCTTCGGCTTCACTCTTATAATTCTTGTCCTCTGACAGGTAACGCCTTGGACTTAAGCCTGAATGTTTTTTCTTCAAGCCAGATCCACCATCCCCAGATGAATCAGAATCAGGTGGTTCAAAATTACGTGATCTTCTTTTGTGTCTTCTGAGTCTTTTTTTCCTTTCCTCAGTGTATAAATTTGTCACTGGTGGTTTAAACCCAAATGCTGCATCAATCTTAGCAAATGTTTCAGATAGAGATTCATCTAATTTATTCATTCTCTCAGGAGTGGTGGTAATGTTTTGAGTGTTTTTCTCTAACATACATTTGGCTGCATTATCCACTACTTTAGCTAAAGTTGTTCGAGGTGATAAAAGAGGCGAATCTTCAAATTCATCATAAAAAAGTTTTTTGGATTCAGTTGTAGAACATTGACTACTTGAAATTTCGCTTCCAGATATCTCAACCTGCTTTTTTTTTGTCGTAATATTTGAATCTCTTCTCACAGTAAAAGGAGACTCTTTTAATTTACGTTCACTGATGATATCTGAAACATTCCTTACTTTGGTTTTAACTAGTAGCGTCACATTATCACTATCCTTGTCACTGTTCAACGTTTCAACACTAAGACTATCGTAACAGGAGCTTTCTTCGTCATTACATTTACTATTTTGGCAACTGTCAATAGAAGAGGTACGAGAATGATCCTGCTGAGCCAGACTTGTTGCTCCAAATTCAAAAAAACCAGGTTCAGGAGATTTTGCAAGAGCTGTTTGAGAAGGTAAAACTAATGTTGTTGATTGAGCAACAGTTGTTGGCACATCTACCAGAGCAAAATCAGAATCGTCAGGTAGCATTCTCGGATTTTGAAATGCCTTTTCTAAACTTGTTCTATGTTGTCTTCTTTCAAAATCTGTTGGAAAAGTGGGTTTTCTGTCATTGTGTGTATCACTGAGGGTTCTTTTTGTGTTGTCTTCATTTCCACTAGTAGAACTTAATTTACGTAAGTAAAGTTGAGCAGCACTGTTGACCTGCCCCTTCTCTACAACATCAAGAAACACATCTTCATCTATGGAATCCTTGGAAAGATCACAAAGACCTGGCTTCGAACGAAAAAAAGGACTTTGACTGTTTGCTAAAGTTCGATAAAACTTTGCATCAATACTTTTACGAGTATCAGTAAGCTGCATCTCAAGATCGACTAGTTCTTGGTCCGGACTAAGTGGACTTGTAAATCTGGGTGATTGCTGCGGATGAATTTGTGATGGCAATGGTTTGGGTGGTGTTTTAGTAGGTTTCTTTGTAACCGGCTTTGGAAGTATAATTGGAGAAGTTGGTTGAGGTGATTGTTGTAAAGATTTCATAGGTGGCTTTAATGCAATTTTAATTGGGACATTTAACGGAGTTGTAACTGGTTTATTTGAAGAGAAACTTTTTGATATGTCAGTTGCAGATCGAGAGGCAATGATAGAATGACCCTTTGAAGGACTTCTTTGAGTTTCTATAGAAGAGCCATCTGATATATTGGATTCAACATAGTTCTCTTTCGAAAAAGGATTGCTGTATAAAATCAAATAAAAAATGGTTATAGAATTTCAAAAATAATAAGAAAAGTTTCTTTTATACTTTTAAATCTTCTCCTAATGAAACTTTGATTTGTTGGGCGTTTGATGTATAGGGTTGCAGAAAAACAGAAGGTAAAACAGGTGTTCTAAACCGCTTCTAAAGCTATTCTTTTAGATGCTTTTTAAAATTTAAATTTCTTTTTTGAATAAAAATTATAATGACTTCCCAAGATCCTAGAAATTACAATACATTTACTTTTAAAATAAAAAATCTATTTAATTTTTTGATATCATTAGAACAAATTATTTTTTTTTAGCAAGACAACGGTCATTTTATAAATAAACTAAATATACCTATAGGTATATATATCCATATATGGAAACCTCTAAATTTTGAAATAAAAGATATTTGAGGCTTCGTTATGTCCAAAAAAATGGACATAGCTACATTTGTAAAGGGAATTTGAAGAATATTGCTTAAAGCCCTTTTATTCTTACCAAAAGTTGCTGTTGATAAACCTCGGAAATTCTGAGAACATTGATTTGGAAAAAAAAAAAAAAAAACAAAAAGAATAAAAGACACACAAAAGCGCACACTTACACATCATGTGAGAGTGACCGTGTCTTGCTCAGTACAGTTTTTGTTGGTGTCATAGGAGATTCTGTACTAGTAGCAGTGAGGTACTCCCTTGAAGATGTGCTAGTTTCATCATTATCAGGTAAGAGACTCATGCTGTATACTGAAGTCATACTTGAGAAACGACGCAAATTCTTTATCTTGTATCCACTAATAAAGAAATAAAAACAAAGGAGATAACTAATCAATCAACAATTTTGCAACATCGTTAGTAAAATCACTTTAAAATTTCTTAACTATCAGCAGTACACTGTTTTCCACAAAACTCAGATCAATGCCACATTTTTTTCACCTTTTTTTAAAAAATAAATCGATGTTTCTATAATACAGATATAAATCTAGTAAGTATGAAAATCTATATTTTAAACAAGTACATTTTTTGTACAAATCTAATTTTTGTTGTTGAAGAGTGGAATATATTTTTTACGACAAAATCTAATCAAATGTTTTAACAAGCAGTAGCTGAGTAGTAGACCCCTGGACAATAAAGTTTTCAAACTGCAAAACCTCAAAGAGAAAAGTTAATATAAATTACATAATCTCAAAAAAAAAACAGAATAACATAATATATGCGCATAAAGACGGCCCACCCACTTCTTTATCCAATTAGTTTAAAGTCTAAACTGGTACGAAAGCATCTTATAAAACAAACCAGGAAACACCTGGAAATAAAACTTTAGCTACAATCTTGGACATATTATATGAGACTTTTATCAGACTTTAGTACAAATTCACATTTGACGCATGGTGTAAAAGTGATTTTCTAGACCAAAATCGCAAAAATTATGGCAATTCCAAATTAGTACGGACTTGTCATTTTCATCCCTTAGATTTAACAGAGAAAATAAATTTTTAAATTTCTAAGTTCTTAGTCTATAAGTCTATTAACCAAAAGGCAAACCTAAAGTTAAGTGTACCAAGGGTGGTGTATCCATATCTTTAACTGCTTGTGGTATTTTTTTCCATTTATTCAGGTGTCCTAATTGCATATAAGTGTCATTTGTCAATAAGGTATGGCTTGTATTTTATATTACACAGAAAAGCTATATGTGTTTTACTATCAATATACTAAAAAAGTATTTTTTGCTACACAAAGAAGTATTTGATCATAACTTGATTTCAATAAATTAATGAAACTGTGACAGAACAAAAAAATAAAATGGCTAATTATTTCCGCTAGAAATATATAAGTTTTTCAAGGATTCCCTATTTTCCCTACACTCATAACAGTAATCTTTCAGGGTTTCAAGAAAAACTCTGAGGCATCTGAAAAATGAAAGAATTTGGGGGTCAAATAAGGACAGTTATAAACTCAAAAACTGTCCTCTAACCTAGGACAGTTTTTGAGAAAATTAAAGCAGTCAACATGCTCAAATAATAAAGGGAAGTGTATTGTTAGGATTCCAATTCCAGATAAGCAACTTTAGTCTTCCTGATCATAAATGTAGGTTCTCAGTGAAAATCATCCTAAGCAAGGCCAGTGGACAATAAAGACTAAAAAGCTTCATTTTAGGTGTCATAAAAATATTCTACCAAACACATACAAGGGCAGTCCAAAATTTAATTTACAGGTTCCAACCTCAAAATGAAAAGAAATATCTGAAGTAAGATCATTCCAGCAAATTTATAAAACTTCTATGATATTAATAAAATTACGCTTAGCATTAGAACCACTTCAGAGAATTTAAACTTTATCAATATGTGTCCTACTTCAGATAAAACCTACATTGAAATTTGCTACGATATTGCCCTGACTTGTATTTGAACTCATGACTCTTGTTTCTTAGTCTTAATTAATTGGCCACACTACCATGGGGTAAAATATGTAATGGTGAAAGTTGAGCAAAACAAATCTTGACTAAAATGTTGCTTAAATATCAAAAAATAAAAAAATAAAAAATGCTATTGATATTCTAGTTTAAAATTCAAGGAAGATGCTGGTTGCACTGAGGTGATGGTAAATTCTGAAAAGAATATATATTTTAAAAGAGCTTACTCTCTTGGTTGTCCCTCAGGTGTTGGAGGGAGAACGACAATACGTACGGCACCAGGTCTTTTCAACATCTGTATCATCCGGTCATGTGGCATATTAGCAACCACATTACCACTAATCTAATTAAAAAAAAGATGAATGCATTATATAATTGTGTGAGGTGTTTCATATGTTTCTGCGTTTGTTTGTATTTTATTAGATGTACATATTCAATCATAACGTAAATAATAGCTGAGATCAATATAGCAGCATTAACTTTCAAATCATGAACTAACCTTTGTCCCATTAATTGTTCAAGACATTCGTTTTTTGATCCATTTTAAGATTTCTTGCTCAAAAAAAAAAGGAATTTCTCTAACAAAAATCAAGTCTTTACTTCTTTTTTGCTCATACAAGATGGGGATAAATTTTTTAACTACTTTCTGGGCACAACCCTTAAAAAAATTGAATTCCTGAATTAACCTAAATTTACCCTCAAAATTAGAACTGATTATAACCAACTTACTTCTAGTAGCCTACTTCCTTTCCTGAGGCCAGCTTGCCATGCTAGTGCATAGGGTTCTACATCCGCAACTAGTCCTTGGTAATAGACATGGAATCCAAGTTGACCATCATTATTACGCCTCAATGATAGATCTTGAGTCTAAAAATGGAATTCAAAAGTAAAATTAGCACCATAAAAAATATTGAAAAAATCCAAAACTGTTTTTAAATGTAGCAATATGATTTCAAAAATATTTGTGTTTGTCAACTCAGGCATTAATAATTAAAAAGATATAAAACGCATGTCATGAGTTATAAAATTTTATTGAGTGACGTATCAGGAGTCATGCTGCTCCTATCATCAGGCTAGTTACAATTAAAAATTTTAAGGTTTTTATAGGAATTGCATAGACTCAAAATCAAGTGTTTTTGAAAGGTGTTAATTAGTTTATTAGTGACGTAGTAATATGGTTGTAGACTTTTGCAGACTGACAAGGAATGTTCAAAATCGATCAAAAGAGCAACATCATCTCCCGTATTCCATGCCAAAATTGGCCTTCTGTATACATCGGAGAATCCAAAAGATCCTTAAAAAGCAGAACTAACGAACACAAGCGCGCAGTCAAAAAATACGACATATCTAACGAAATCGCTGTACATTCATGGGAAAAAGATCATTCATTTCAATGGGATAACAAATCGATCATCGACTCCGAACCTAAAGAAGCCATCTACTCCGTCAAAGAACCTAATCATACAAATCGAATTTCGTATACTCTTCCCGATATCTGGTTACCCACGATATTCCTATTCAATCTGAGGAGGGTGTTCTAGCACAAATTTGCTTAAAATTTGATTCAATCAAATTAAATAGTGAGACTAGTTACTGTATGATAGAACTAAATGAAACTCGTAGCATCGAACCTTAAGTTTCGCAGCATTTTTACTTCCTCAATTAATGTTAATTTTCAAAAAATAAAAAAAATTAATTCAGGTTTTCTAGCTGGCACGAGTTAGATATTTATTTGTTCTGACTGTCATGAGTTAAAAATATAATTATTTTGGCATGTCATGAGATAATTATTATATTATTAATATTTATTAATAATTGTTTTACTTCGTTCTTAACAAGAATTTACCGAAATGCGATGTAAGAAATTTATCATATGCAAACAATAAATTTTTTTTATTTTTTTTTATTTGTGGTTTAAATGTCTTTTTCATAATCTTGGATCAGCATTAAATATGCGTAATTCTAAAATTAGAATCAAACTATTTAATAATTTTCTGCCGTTATTTATATTTCAAAGAAATAAGTGTTTAGGGTGTTATAATAACAAATTTTTGACATTATGACACTTTATACATTTTTTTAATAATTTCGAAAAATGAACTCAACTACTCCATCATCTTATCTGAAGATTTTTAGATAATTGGAACCTCTAAAATAAATCATTAAAAGTTTGTAGTTACATATTGCTTACTTAATTTGATTACAATTTTGCAGTTATGTACTCATACTTATAAACTTTCAAGATCAATAAAAACGGTGTTTATGATATCATGATGATATCAGCATTTTCTAAAATCATATTAAACAATGTTTATTACCCCCATCTAGATTTCAAAATATTTTTGCGAAAATATCATGTAAACAAATTATTTGTGAAGTTTTAAGTCACTCTGAAAAAAACCTTTCAAAAAATTTAAACATATAGTGATGCCATATCTTAGGAGCGAAATTCTCCACCCACTCTCACAGTTGCCATGAGATGTTGTGAGTTAACTAATTTATTTGAAACAAATTTTTAATAGATCAATTATCAACAATATCCCACTTGAAAAATTTGATCTTACCTCACAGCCTTGGGTAACAGCCTTTAGTCGGTTGAGAACGTAAGGCAGCTCATTCTTATCATCATCTGATAATGTAAAAAATGCCATTTTCCCATCGTCATAGAATAATTTTAGTCTAAAAATGAAAAATTCAAATAATTCAGTGAAATGATTTTAAACCAGTGCACCCTGGAGACACACTAACTATTTGAGTATCAGTTTACTTTATGCAATTTTACAAAAAATGGAGAGAAACAAGTTGAGGTGAAAGCATTTTGGCCCCACTCAGCATGAAATTTTAATAGAAATCTAGCGCATTGGTCGAAATAATAAAAAAATACCTTTACAAAATGCCATTAATTAGGATTTCTTTAAATGGAAAAATATTACTTCGATGAAAAGGTTAAAATAAAAAATGCTACATTCAGTAATAACCCATATGAAATAACACAAGTTAAATTAGAAACAGTAGATATCTTAGACAGAAAATTCTTAGGTTTCTTTGAAATTTGCAACAAATCATTATCATTGTCATTATGACCTTACATACAAAATGAGAAACAACTCTTAACCTTACTATAATAACAATGCATTTTATATTTTCCTAGTGCTTCCAACTCTGTCAAAAAATTTGAGTTAAAATAAACAGCAAAGGTACTAAGTAATGAGCCCTGATATACACCAACATTCACATTCAGTTCTTTACTGAGTAATAGATTAACTGTAACAAACTTTTAGCAATGGTGTACAAAGACAATATTATCTTAACTAGCCACTCATCAATACCTAACTATGTTACCTTTGCGGCAATCTGATAAAAGCTGTAATCTTAGTTAAAATATTGGATATAGGATTGCCACGCTTTCAAGCAAAAGTTTTAAACTTCACCTTGTCGATATTAATTCTTTTTTTAAAAAAACTTTTTAATCACTCTTTCGATAATTTTCATTACTTGATCAACAAAATTCAATCCTCTATAGTTACTTCTATTTAAGCATCACCATTACCTTTAAAGCAGCCAAATGTAGTCGGGATAATGGCTGACCAATGGTATCATAGCATCATCTCAAAAAAATAATTGAGAGCCAAGAAATAGTGAATGCATTTGAATTCGATATTGATTTAAATGAAATAAAATAACAAACATTTAACAGTTCTTGACAAACCTTGCTTTGAAATTTCATATATGATTATTATAGTTATAAAAACTTACGTGTGTGACGTATGTCTCCAACCAAGCACAGTTTTACAAGGTACTGACAAAACGATTGACTTAAAAAAAAAAAAAAAATGTTTTATGCAAAATTGAAACAACAGTTAATATGTTGCTTTGCAACTAGGAAAATATTTTCATAAGGTATCACAAAATCCTTGATTTTTTTTTAAGCAACCGTTGGTGTTGTTGAAAATAAAAATATACGCTTTTAATTTTTTTCCAATTTTGATTAGAAACAAAATCTATATCAGGTTAATAAATTAACCTGATATAGATGTAAAGAAAATCAATTAGTTAAATCTTAAATTCACCTTCTACATTATTATTGAAAAGTTCATTTATAAAAGCTGCTTAACATTCTCTGTTATTATTAAGTTATTAAGTTATTATTTCTCTAATTTTGACCAATAGCATACGAGTCTGTGATTAATATATCAACTGAGGTGAAAAAACACAAATAAAAGAGTAACATTTATTTGTAGTTTTCTTGAGGTTTGTAGAAACTTCATGTAAAAACTACATAATTTAAAAGCCACCAAAAAATAAAACAAAAATGGTGCTCTCAAAAATAAACTTCGAGCTTCTAAATGATCATGAAATTTTATTAGCCATAAATAAAATTGAATATGTAGATTTTAGGGTGCAGTGACTGTTCACAGTTAAAAGATGAAATATCATATGCCTGTCCATGGAGTTGATCATGACTCAACACGCAATCAAAGTTAAAGTGAAACAGGAAGTTTGGATGATGAGTTGACTGTTTAAGCCAAGATTAAATTGCTCACAATGTTTTTGATCCATTGGGAATTTTACAAGTTTCTCTTCCTTTTTCCCGAAACTTTTTCCTTTTCTTTCGTTCCAATAATTCCTCATGATCTTGCAGATTTTTTTTGTTATAAATGGTTGAGATACGAAACTTTTATCTTAGAAAAATAATCACTTATATAATTTCATGGAGAAAACAAGAAGATGCATGCATAAAATATATTTAGATTATTTAACTAAAAGATATTTTTCTTAAAAAATCAAGTTTTGACAAAACGATACATTTAAAAAATTATAAAAAAATTAACATTGTGACCAAAAATATACTTCAATGAGTTTGGCTTCAAAATATTTCAGAAAAAACAGTCATTCTGAAAATAAACAAATGTAAAGGGTCTTTTGTGAATAGCAAGCAAGGTCAAAGATAAAAACAAAACCGTGACCACAATACAGGCAGTGAATAAAAACAAATTAATAAATAATAAAAAGAGTTAATGGAAACCGGCCCCTAATAGTGTCTAATAGTAATGAATACAAATTAAATTTTTTGGTTAAAATTTTTTTTTTTTTTTTTTTTTAAATCTTTGTTACGTTTTATATTTTTTTTGTTTTACTAAACAAAGCATTGACTTGTGTAAAACAAGTAGTGAGATTAAACACAGAAAAAATAATGACCAGATGTTAACCAACCAGATGTTAAAAATACAAAGGTAATAAAGTTTTAAATGTAAACTTATTAATCATAAAATATAGATGTATTAAAAACATACTTTAAATACAGCTATTTTTTTATTTATAAGGTAATGAACATGAACTGAAAGTTATATTGTTCATTTTAAATAGCAAAAGTGATTATTCCGAAAATATATAGTTGTCTATGGTGATCAGTTTGTTGTTTTTAAAATCTGTAAAGCTAGCAGAAAAGTTGATAATATAGTTTAATGGACATTTGATGCAATAAATTGAGATTTGAGCATTAAAGAAAAACAATTATAGTTTTTTCTATTGAAGATCTATCTCGAGTTATTTGAAAATCTCCAAAAATAGCTGACAAAAATGGAAAACAGTAGTTTCATATTGATATTTTCAAGTAACTTCAGAACAAAAGTTTATAGTGAAATTTTACCTGGTGTATTTGTTCAGTGAAAACTACAGATTTTGCAGATATGGAGAGAAAACAAGTTGAATCTGATCCATCATTATTAAAGTCAAACTAAAATTAAAAGTAAAACATGAATCAGCTTTTAATTTGGATAACCATATGGAAAAGGCTATATATAAAAACTAATTGATTAAAATAGCAACTTTTTTATAGCAACCTATCATTTAAATATACCACAAAAAAATTAAAAAGGAATTATCAAAAATAAATGAATAAATAAAAATTTTAAACCAATTTTTATCATTTACAATAAATTATGATTTTTGAGAACCAGTATAGTGCTACAACAAAAGTTTTTTCTAAAGTTTTACAAATATTTAAAGAAGATTTTTCATTGCTACATAATTGATTTTAGAAAAAAAAAATAAGTAAATAAATAATAAAATAATATAGAATAAATAAAAAATGAAAAAAAAAAAAAGAAAAAAAAGATAAAACACAATATTTCTTAATTGCTTGAGAAGAAAATATAATGACACTTTGTGCCCCAAATTTCTCCCGATTTTGGCCTAGGTCATTACCCTGATTTACAAAACGGCTGAAAAACCAAAATAAGCTAAAGTAATATTTTATTAATACAATAAGAAATATCGGTTTAAAATGATTAGCTGATACAATTTCTCAAAAAATGAAGAATTTGACATCAACCTATATTTCTCTATAAATTAAAAAAAACAAAACAAACATCAACGTGACATCAAATTGCGATTAAAGATTGTAGTTATTCATCTAGGATAAAAGATGGAAGAATAAATAAGTTTATATCAATGTTAGTAGAACAAATTTTTTGATTTGAAAAAAAAAAAAAAAATATATATCCAATATCAGGAATTAATTTTTCAGTAAAAATTCAACTCTTTATTGCATCAGTAAAATATGAAGCAAAATAAATAGAGAGCTTTCTTAAATATATTCAAATAATACATTCTTAATCACAGTTAAGCTAATATATTCGTTTTGCCATTGGCATATACATAAATTTGACAACTTTCTTTAGTGCTCCGCAAATATCGTTGTCTGGCTAAGCTCGTTTCCCTAAAACACTTCCAAGCCTTTTGAGGAAAAACAGCAGACAACCGAAAATTACCATGAATATTATTTTGAAACCTACAAAACTTTCGCAGAATCAAAAGTTTATTAATCTACCATTTTAAAATCAAATTTTAATAATAAGCGTGTTCCCAGAAAAATTCAAAAACAGATTTTTAGACTTAAGATAACTGTCTTATTTGTTTTTAATTCAAAATTCTTACTTTCCTAGCATTATGAAATGAAAAATTTACAAAATAATTCAGAGCAAACAAAAGTTAATGAATGGTTTATGGTAAAATTTACAAACTAAACATCAAAAATAAAAAGCACTTGTGACTAATCGAGTAATAGTGGGTAGGTAAAAAAACTTAAACTACAAGTATATAATTTTCTGGAAAAAACTTGATAAACTTTTTCAGACTTAATATCACTTTTTTAAAAATAGCGAACAAACACCAAAATTATAAAGAAATAGTATTCACAAAATATAAGCAAAATCAGAACATGAATAAAAATTATTTTAATTAATTTTTGGGCCAAATTTGACATATTTCAAGGACTGGGTTTAAGTGACGAGAATTTTTTGACAGATGGTCATAGGAATCACGAGATGGTACTTTAAATAAAAAAAAAAAAAAAATCTTATTTAAAGAAAATTTGATGTTTGATGATGGCGAAAACCTATTTAAAAACTGCAAGTAAAATTGCAAGCTATTTTTTTGCGTTATGAATTAAAGAATTAAAAATTTCAGAAATGTTTCTGTCTCTTAGCCATACACCTGACTTATTCTCATGTCATCCCTTTCTAGTTTATCAAGATTTGTCTACTTCACTGCTTATGCCTCACTTCCATACAACATAAACCTCCTGAAAAAAACTTCAATTGGTGTATTTTCAACCTAAATTGAAAAAACTCTAATATTTACAGAGGAAGTAACTCTAAATTTCCTTTAAGCATAAACATACTACAAATAACAGACCTTTCGATACCCCCTTCTCAACATTTCACCTCAGTAACAGAAGTTATCAACCATCTCTAAAAAACCACTGCTATATATTTGCTTAAAAAAATACATTGCTTTCATATTTGAATTTGGAATACATTTTATTTCAGGAGGTGAACAAAGCACCTACAGAAACTCGCAAAAAATTTTCTGGATTGCTAAAATAAATATCATGTCTGTAAATATAATATAAAAATACAAGCAAATAGAGAAAGTTAGGCCTCATTAAAACTA
The DNA here is from genome assembly GCA_035046665.1 of Euphysa ruthae. Taxonomy (NCBI): domain Eukaryota; kingdom Metazoa; phylum Cnidaria; class Hydrozoa; order Anthoathecata; family Corymorphidae; genus Euphysa; species Euphysa ruthae. The sequence continues at coordinate 27,942 of JAUZNK010060054.1, forward strand.
AAAACGAAAATTATCTTTCTGCAAGGATAAAAGCCACTATTAAGCATAAAGATCTTACACAAACCAAGAGATACTGGTTGACATTAAACTTAAAGGATTGGAGATCATAATCCAAAGGAAAGCAATCAGAAAGTAGAGTTCCACAAGTGAGCAGCATCATGTGAAAAGAAACTTGATGAAGAGTAGCATTACTGTAGTCCTTCATAAAGTCTTAAATAGAGGTGTTATTCCATTCAAATCATCAGAAGTGTCTGTGGAAATACTTATTGAACAGTGACAAAGAGGCAAAATTTCATAGAACCGTTCACATATGACAGTCAGAACATCAGCAGTAGACCTACCAGATCATAAAACAGATTGAGCAACTGTATGTGATGAGTAACATATGAATTAATCAATGATTTGAATACCTTATTTATGACTGAAAGAAGTATAATAGGACAATAATTACTAGGATTAGATCACTCTTCAAAATTTTTGAATACCGGAACAACAAATGCCAACTTACAGCAAAAGAGAAAACAGGATTCAGCGATACACTTCTTAAATAGTAGCTTTAGAAGGATCAAGAGTAGCTATAAAATGTTCAGCCATTTTGGTTTTTATGTTGAGATGAGACAAGTTAGTGCCAGCCCTAGGTAGAAAGTTAGACAACATGTATCAAGAGCAGTGTTACTGCTGAACAACTTAGCAAAAAGTTCCTGCCTTATTTATAGCAGAGGTAACGACCTCGGGTCTATTGCAAAGTAAAGGGATCAAAGACTTACGCTTATTTGAAACTCCTATAGATTGAAAATTTAGAGATTTGATACATTTAGTGACCATACATTCATAAACCTGGTTTATGAATGTATGAATGTTTATGATGAGTTTAGCCTCATCAATGACTGTTTTACAGTCATTGCAGATTCTGGTAAAATTTTTTCTGCGTAACACAATTAATGTGCTGAAGAAGAAAATAATTTTTGAGAAAAGTAGTTGCGGACGCTATTGCTGGTAAAAGCCATGAACTCGAGTGTGGCTTTACTTGACATTTTTGAGAAGGAATATAGGCATTAATGCCAACATGAAGCCAAGAAGCAATTACCTTAACACATTCCACTGTAGCAAGATTGCAGATGTGTTGGATTGGAATATTACAGAGTAGATCAAAGAAGCTCTTCCAGTCTTCATTGTGATAAAAATTTCTTAAAAGACAGATGTCTTAAAAATATCAGGATTCAATGAAAGGAATAGATCTAGTAGAGTTAATGAGTGAGATATGGCAAAGTTATAGGTGTTAATGCCATAAAGGCTAGTAGTTCGAGAGAAAAGTAGCCAATTCCCCCAAAAACATATATATATTAGCAGATGGATGAATTATAAGAGCCTTGCCAACATTTTCAGGAATGGAGCTTATTACACTGTGGGGCTGTGTGGAAGGGGTATGATTTAAAAAGAAAAGATAATTGGATGTAAGAAGAGATAGATGGATATACGATTCATCAGGGGTTTTCAAGATTTCAAGAGAGATTTTGCAAGCTATAGGCAGATTGTCATCAGCAAAGATTCCAAGGCCATGCATGGGAAAAGTTGAGTTCTTGCGAATGATAGGAAGGTAACCAATAAAGGCAGACAAACTTATGGAATGATCAAGATTTGTTTCACAAATTTTTCTCATGTGGAATCTTTTCAACTGTTAACAAGATTCCACATGAGAAAAATTACTGCGAAGACCAAGAATCTTAGAGACGGAAAGAGATAAAGGTTTCACAGTTTGATTTAAGTTTACTGATAACTATCATAATACAACATTGGATTTAAAAAAAGTCTTGTTTGAATATTTGTATAGAAAGTCAGATCAGTCTATTATTTTGCCTACAAATTATGAACCTTTTGTCTTAGCAAAAGCAGTTTTGTGGTCTCAGAGAAGCAAGTTGTTAGAGATGCAGGTTAATCCTCCGAGCGCAACTTGGCACTACAACTGCAACGCCATTTAAAAATTGTTGATGGAGCAGCCTCTTTCAGTTGTGAGCAAAGAGTTTGGGCTCCTTTGTACCAGTCAGCAATGTAGCAATCAAGAATCTCCTATCTCAGTACCATCAACAGAGAAAACTAACAAGCATTAAACTGATATGAACATCCTATACTCATCAGACAAACAAAGACAGTAGGATAACTGGTATTCGTTGCCCTAGACAAGATATAGCAATGCAGGCAGCACTGCATCCACAACAATAGGTGAAGAAGGGATACAAGACTCGGCGGTATATGGTATTTACTGTTCAAAACAATTATTGGATTGCCAATCAGTGTTTTTATCATGACACCAACTCTAAGGTTGCCACCCAAGACCGAAGAGGCCTTCCTCCCCATGGCAAGACTGACTACGCCAGATGCCAACCTAGTATCTGTCTCGTGGTTGTAATTCTAATAACCATACCTTAATAGTCCATGAAAAACCGCCTTGCAACCAAATTTCTGGGCTTACAGGAGGATGTGATTTTTCTTTCTTTTTTGTGAATGAAAAGCCTAAACAGAAATTGAGTAATTAATACTAAGGAAATACTACTGAACTGGCTTATTATTCATCTTATGGAATAAACTACCACATCATAATTCTAAGGTTATCATTTTTTGCTTAAAAGAACAGGTTTTAGTAACATTTAACTAAAAAAACCGAATTCTAGCCAAGGTACCAAAAATTCAATTTTCATCTGATCACCCCACCCACTTCAAAAATTATTTTATAGAATCATTTATTTAGTATAAATTAACTTTTAATTATAAAAACATTCATATTCCAACTTAGAACATTTTCCTAGTCTCTATATACCATCTGATAACTAACTGCAGATAAATGGAAACCATTACTGAAAAAAATCGCAGAACCATCACACTCACTTATAAATAACTAGTTGATATAGAGGCAAACTTGTATTGAGATGAATTTAATCTGTAACATCTTGAACATTTAAAACACTCACCAAACTTATTAGGTGGCTCCACAGTTTGAGTTGATACCTTCGTAGCAGCCAAATCTTTAAGCGTTAAATGTCTCGTTCTACGAAGCATGTGTGTAAACTTATCTGATTTATGAGCTGCATTTTCAGCATTTATCACTAAAATGGAATAAAATTATAATAAGAAATCAAAAAATGTGCTTTGTAAAGCAAAAATACACCAGATGAATAGTGAATAATTACCTTATACCAATTATGAAATTAATCATTAAAGCCATTCTTCACACACATCACAATGGTAACAAGAGCAGTATAAAAAATATATTAACATGGCAACTGTTTTTAGAGTAAAATTTTTTGAGTAGTCAAACAATAATTGAATCCCTATATATTACCAATACACAAATTTCCATTTCACTCTGTAAATATTAAATTTTTTTGAAGAAGAACCACAATAAGCTCACATTAAGTGAATTCTTTTCATATTTAGTTTCCGCAGTAATGTTACCATCTGATGGAAAATTTTGATAAAATTTTTAGTACAAAGAGTTGTAAAACAATATTCAAACCATAAAATCCTGACAAAATTTGTTTAAAAAACATACAAGACTGACCACACTTGTCTCATTTAGTCAAACAAGCAAGACTGGCCACACTTGTCTCAATATAAACTAAAATTATAACTTAACCCTCTTGGTG